>JAVJIF010026141.1:0-65407 GCA_038442645.1 Agave tequilana | reverse complement strand
CCATATATTCAGTCACTCGCATCAATTGATCACATCACTAAAGTCGTTGTTTATCTCATTCTCAGCCTGACAAGTAGAGATAATTTGATTTTTAATTAAACAGTTCTACATGGGTTGTACTTGAGTGCTATCACTTCATCCCACTTGCATTCTTGAGTTGATTGTTTGAGTGAAAATATCACAAGTGAGATGTTCTTTTTGAAGTGAATTATGTCCACTCCCGAGCTGCCACAGTACTCTACACCTCTCTTATTCTCACTCTGCAGTTGAATCAGAAGCCTACACATGTGACCGTTTGACTCTTTTTCCCAGCTGCTATAGTACACAATTTATATTTTACTTATTAAAGAGAAAAGCCTCTCTCTTTTCTCCAACTACAATGATTTCTCTTCCTCTCTCTTCCTCTTTCTTCTAAGCTGCAGCAAGCAGTTAATGTCCAGATTTTTCAGCTAATGAATATCTCGGTGCTGCATGTAATACCTAAAGAGAGAAATTTCCTTCTCTCTCTAATGACCAATTTTTTTATCTATGATCTGTTATTCTTTAAATGTTGATCTGCAATTAACAGAGAAAGAAAAAATATAAGAGACTTGCATAGAAAAATTTCTGAAAATTATACCACATTCAAAAAGCTTTAACTTTCAAATTCCTTTTTAGAGAGAAGTTATTGTGCAGAGACTTTCTTCAGTCTTCCAACAAACTTTTCTATTCAAGAAGTGCAAAGCATTCAATTCATCAATCAACTCTCTTACATACTTCATTCATTTCTCAATTGATTGAGGAATACTGATTTTATTAGTTTCATTTATTTCAGATTCTCTTTCAATCTCTTAATTTCATGTACCAAATTTATTGAACATAATTTCTTTTACTCTTTGATTAAATAAAGTCTCTCTTATACATTTCATTTCATTTTATTATTGTGCTAATTGGTTCTCACATTTATTTTAGAGAGCAACATCATGTTGTGATATTTGTGTTCTCTCATGGTGAAGAGGAGTGAAGACCAAGCTCGGGAAGAGTCTTGACAGTTGCAAAACTTTTCGGGTAGAAGAATAGAACTCCAAGCTCGAGGAGAGTTTAGGCGGGGTGATCATTTCTTCGGCGAGAAGCTAATATTGGATTTGAAATCCTAAAGAGGAGGCTTCTAGGTGGTGAATGTAGGGAGATTTCTCGAACCACTCTAAAATTACTGTATTCATCTTTTTCTTTCTCTCTACACTTATTTATTATTGCTGCATTAATTATTTAATTCTGCTTGATTT
The DNA here is from genome assembly GCA_038442645.1 of Agave tequilana. Lineage (NCBI taxonomy): Eukaryota > Viridiplantae > Streptophyta > Magnoliopsida > Asparagales > Asparagaceae > Agave > Agave tequilana. Next base: position 64,142 of record JAVJIF010026141.1, on the reverse strand, counting down.
ATTATAATACTAATAATTGATCTTACGAGCTGATTTTGACAACAATTTCATATATCTTACCAGTAAAATTTTATACTTAGTCAGATTTTATTACTGTCAATCTTATCAGCGATCCTGCCGGTCAAAACTGTGATCCTACTAGTACTTCAAGTAATTAAAATTGAATTAATTGATATAAATTTCACTTAGACCCTATTCAACCCCCTTCTAGGGTTCAACAGTTTGGATCATGGAAAGAAAGAGATCGGGTTTGAATTTGGGAAGAAAGCAAAGATTTTAGCTTTAGATTTAGATTTGGGGTTGGTTTTGCCAATAAACTAGTTCATGAGGTATTCGTGCTACATAGTTAGTAGTACAAGGTTACGCGAAATAAAATCGTTGCTACCATTTCATTGTTTGGTGTTATACAAAGAAAGAAAAGGCTACATACAAAAGGTGCATCACGGTCCATTGGCTAATTTAAGCATTAAGATGATTTTAGTGAAGTGGCAGATAATTCCATCTGTGTCACACTCTCTCTGGCACCGTTAGTTTTTGTTCTCACCTCGAAGTAGTTTCTCCCCATGGAAATAACTGAGTTTCAGCACCTGACCCATGAAACATGCTTTCCTGCCCTCTCAATAGTGAGCACTCCTGCTCCTTTTAAAGTCTGCTACTGCTAGGCAATTGTTGGATTTGGTTGGTATTTTAATCTCCCAAATGTTTCTGGTAAAACTCTTCATATGCTTGAGCTCAGCCAAGTCCGCGGCTATGTGTTTGTGGCTAAGATTAGGATTATCGGTTGAGTTGTTGATTTGGGTTTTGATTTGAATTTGAGTCAGTTTTGATTTTGGGATTTGTTTTGCTTGTGGATTCGAGATTTGGATTTCAGTTTTGTTGGATGCTCTGTTTGAACTTGTTGTTAGCTTTGTCCGCCAACTGTTTGTTGAATTGTCCTACTGAGCTTCGTCTTCTTGCAGGGCATACCAACTGTTCGATGAAATGCCTTGCTGTTGTTTGATAAATTGCTTCAAAGATGCTCCTGATACAGATCATAAAAATTTAATACTTCATTGCTTCTTTTACGTAATTTAATCATAAACTCACTCAATAAGAATATTAAATAATAAAAATATTAGTTTCATCATAAGGTGACAAATTACCAAGAAAACACTTAGTCTTCACAACTTAACAATTGGAGACTGATTATTGACACAGTTGTGACATTCCATCTCTCTCCTACTTTAACTCTCAACTCATTGTAAATTTGATGCATCTTAACTTCAAATCTTCAGTTTTGAAGGCCTACGGAAGCTGAACAAGTTTTCAACATCTCCACCGTGACCTTGTTCAACATATTTGCAGGATTCTGACTTGTGTGTCTCTTCTTCTGTGACAACACACCATCTTTCAAAAGTATATGAATGAAGTGGTATCACACATCAATGTGCTTAGTTCTGTCATGATAGATTGGATTGTTAGAAAGATCTATTGTACTCGGACTATTACTGTGCGAAGGGTTCACCTGCTCCTTATCAAGCTCTTTCGTAAAAATCCTTCAGCTATTCTTGTCAAGCTCTTTCATAAAAATCCTTCAGCTATATCAACTCCTTGCAAACTTCTGTTGCTGTAACATATTCAACCTCTATAGTAGACAAAGCAATTATCTTCTACAACCTCGACACCTAACTTACTGCTCCACTACCCAGCATGAAACATAACTTGTGGCACTCCTTCGACTATCTACATTACTCGCAAAGTCAGAATCAACATATCTGTATAGACGAACACCTGTGCCTTCATAGCATAAAGCCATATCTGAACTTCTTTTCAGATATCTCAAGATTCATTTAACTGCTCTCCAGTGCTCCTGCCTGGGATTGCTCATATACAGACCATAACAACATCAAGTTGCCAACAACTGATGCATATGACACCTTTGACATCAGAGCCTTTTCATCTTCAGTCTTCGGTTTTTATGCCTTCGAGAGATTAAAAAGACCTCCTAGCGGAACGTTTACAGGTTTAGCATGCACCATGTTAAACTATCTCAACACCTTCTCAATGTATTCTGCTTGTAACAACTTCAACTGTTTTCTTCCTCTCTCTCTCTCTGCTAATCCTCATTCCAAGTATCTTCTTCACAGGACCTTAAGTCCTTCATTGAGCACTTCTTTGCCAATTGAGCTTTGAGATTTACAATTTCCTCATGCTTGAACCTGCAATAAGCATGTCATCAACATATAAAAGTAATATGATGTAGGAATTCTCAAAATACTTGAAATAGTAACAATGATCAGCTTGTAATCTCATGTTTCCACTACTAGTCATAAATTTGTCGAACTCCAAATACCACTGCTTAGAAGCTTATTTCAAGCCATAGAGATTTTTCTTGAGCTTGCAAATTAAAAGCTCCTTATCTGACATGATATACCTCTGTGATTGTATCATATAGATATCTTTTAAATCATCATGGTGAAACACAATTTTAACATCTAGTTGCTCTAGATGTAAATCCTCCATTATCACAATGCTTAAAATAGATCTAAAGTGGTTAGCTTTTCAGCAGGAGAAAAACTCTTGATAAAATCAATATCTCCCATTGTTGAAATCCCTTCCCAATTAATCTCGCCTTGTACCTCTTGGTCTCGTCATTCTCCTCCTTCAACCGATAAATCCTGTTATGCAGGGCTTTTTATCTTCGAGCAGCTCAACTAAATCTCATGTTTGGTTCTTCATGATAGATTCCATCTCATCATTCATAGCAAGCTCCTACTTGTCCTTGGCTTTCACCTGCGAGGCTTCCTCATAACTCTTGGGGTTCACCACCTTCAGTAAATAAAAGATAGTGCAAAGAAGAGTATCTCTCCGGATCTTTGGTCGACCTCATCGATCACCTCACCTCAGTTTAGTTTAGGGGGTCTGAGGCTCTACTCGGGATTCCTCATTCCCTTAGGGAATGCTCCGAATCTTCTTTACAGGAACATCATCAAGTTCAACAAACTCCGAATTCGCAGCACTGCTCAGCTGCTCCAGAGTACTCCGAGGTGCACTCCAAGATCCTTCTCCGGAGTGCTCCTCTCTGTCAGTAAGTTCTTGTACATCTTTGTTGACACTTAGAAAAGACAAACTCCAAGGTTACTCTGCAATTGGCCCGAACGATGTCAAACTTGTCGACACTTTTAAATAATAAGTCACAGACAAGCTGAAGACCTGTTCATCCCTGATGGACAAACTGATGACTTGGACTCTACTAATTCAGTGAAGCAGACAGTGAACCAAATGTTTGTCTTCTGAAGAAGCCCAAGAGGCTAACATTTAGCTTCACTTCAAGCTCAACTTTAGCTTTGCAGTAAGCTCAATAGCTCCATTGTGGGCTCATTTCTTAGCTTCGTCTGAAGCTTTTCATAGCTCTATTGAGAGCTCTCTTTTAAGCTTCGCTGCAAGCTCAATTACCCTTCACACAAGTTACCCTTAACTCCACTGTGAGCTTATCTTTTAGCTTCGCATGAAGCTCTTTTAGCTCCGCTGGGAGCTCTTATGGTCATTTTTGACTATTTAAAAAATCTCAGCACGAGATTAATGTGATAAATATCAATTTGGGCAATTAATTACCATTATCTTTTCACTCCTTAATGTTGGTCCAAAGGCCTATCACTCTACTTTTGATGATGATTAACTCATGTAGTTATGGTACTAATGATCTTGTATTTAATAAGTTTCAGATATTTATCAAGATCTTAGTCGGTGTTTAGTTTTAACAAAAGATTCAAAGTCAAGTTTTGAAGCTAGCACGTGTTGATTCAAGGGTTCGCACTTCATGATCGCATCAAGTGCTCAAAGTGAAATCTAGCACATGAATCGAGTTTGGATCAAGTCGTTGGAGAAGAAGATTTTTAATAGAAGATTTTCATGAAGACTTGAGTTCATGTTTGTAAGTGTTAAGATTTTTTGTTTTAGATAAATGTAAAACATAGATTAGTTGTGGATTGCTCAAGCTCATATTCCACAAAAACAAAATTATATATCGCTTTCATGTTGAATAGTTTTAGTTCTAGGAAAATAAAGTTTTGGTTTTGGTTAACCGGTTGAGTTTCAAAGAATACATCTTTTATTTTCATGAATAAGATTTTATCAAAATAAATTTACTTGGTTTATATGTGTATTGAATTTCATCTATATATATTATTGCTTCATATTGCTTAAGTAACTTATTTTGATGAGCTTATATCATGTGTTTTAAAGTTTTGTATTTATCAAAACTTATTTTGAGCTTATTGTCAAAAACAAGTATATTTCATTCTCTTTTTATGTAATTTTTACTTTTCTTTATGTAACTGAGAGGAGAGACAAGTTTTATGGAGGAAGGAGATCAAGTTTGTACTGAGGGTGACACCGATGTAAGTAAGTCTTTTCTTTCATTGTTATTTGAATTGAATCAAAGTTTCTTTTTCTTTCTTTATTCTTGTTTTCTTTTACTCTCCTCTGATGTGTTGCAATCTAAGAGAATCCGATAGTCTCGAGACTGCTTAGCCGTTGTAAGTGCCCTTGATGGCCTATGGTGATGAACAATCCTTCTCTTGCTAGTATAGTTTGCCTTTTTATTCGTAGTGTAGATCGAGAATGGGGAAGATCCTATATGCCATGCTTGATTGCCTTCAAAGACAAGGTAAGACGTCGCAACAGATCCAAGGTATATGAGCACTGAAGAGGTAAGTAATTTTTAGGTTGTCTTTCTTTTCTTTTATTCTTTAGTTTCAATATCACAATCTCCAACCATTTTTATCACCCTTTTCAATTTCTTTGTAAATAATCCATTTTTCATTTTCCCACCTTCTAAATCTACCACTTTCTTTCTAACTTCACTTTAACCTAATTTTTCTCTTTTTCTTTTAAAGAACTCAAGAAGAACTTTAACCATACTTTATATCTTAAAAGAAAACTTACTAAAAAAGCTTCTATCGCTAGTCCCTCCTTGTGGATCACGACCCACACAGCCACTTGCTATTGCGGTAGAATTGAGCACCTTGCACATCCTATTCTTAGATCTGAAATTCTGTATTTTGTGTGCAGGTTTAACCTCAATCAGATACCTCCCACTGATCTTGCCCCTATATGACAGTTAACTTATGGCCATATTCTACAATATACCCCCTGTGGATAGTCTAACCAGTTAGGAGCTGTCTAGACATAAAATCTACCCTAACTTAGGCTAAATTTTTTTCTTTTGTGTATTTTTTTGTTTTTTGTTTGTTTTTGACATTTCTTGTATGATATGACTTATAACAATAATTTTTCAATTTTAATGGTAACCCATATTACACTTCGATCTCTTTTGACTCGGATATTACCAACCTGGCATATCATAACTTTAACCAACCTAATGTGCTGGATTGGTCTTATCCGAATCAATGCATGCACCAGTTCTAATACTATAAATAAGACTGGAATAATTATCACTATTCTTGACAGAGTCAATAGGAATACAACTCCTCCAAGTATATTGTTAACCACCATTCCAACATTCAGCCTATAATTTTTCTAGTCATGATCAACTAATAGAAGAAAATCTGAGGCTATGAAAATTATAGAAGTCATGATTGAGTCCCAAGAACAAAAGCAAAAGATGATGGACTCATAATTCCCATAATACTCCCAAATCCAAGATCCTTAATCTATGTTCCATGTCCCACAATAAGAAGAAGAACCTATGGACTCAGATAGGAATATGGAAAACCTGATTCAGTCCGAAAATATTTTTTTCCAATCTATTAGTAGGCTAGAAGCACAATTGAGTCATTATATCAATATAGTAAAAGATAGGAATGAGGAAACTCTACCTAACACATGTTTGACCATTCTCGATTGTCCTAACCATATTGATAGAAACTAAGAATCTTGGTATCTTGGAGACTTTGGTCAAGACTCACTTTCATTACACAAATTTGAACTTGACCAATTTCAAACCTTAAACAAATTGGCAAGTTTTCCATTCAATGAGATTGAATTTGAATGTGAATGGGACTCCGATCCCCAACCTTGTGATTCAATTTTCATTTTTGAATCTATATTAATTCTAGTATCCTCACCTAATTTAGATCAATTTCTAGAGCCAACATTTATTCTCGTACCCATAGATTTAGAAATTGAATCACCAATTTTGAATAGTCATATTCTACTGGTGGGAAAAGAATGTGAATTTTAATTATTAGATTTGGACTCAACTCTTGAATCAAAACATACTTTTGAATCCAAAGTTATTTTTTCTGAGTTAGTATTGGTTACAAAACCTATCACTCTTGAGCCCAAGTCAATCATTCCACCTAGTCACATTCTTTTGTTAGACATAGGTATAGACCATGATGACTCTGTGATAATTTTTCAAGACTGGTCATGTAAAGGGAATAAGTTTCATGATAGGATCTTTTATGATCCTATTCATATTAGAGAATATAAATATGTAAATAGAAAAGAAGTCAATAAAGGTGGGCTCCATGAACTACCACATTATCTTAATTGGGTAGCAACGCTTAGCCCAATCCGACCACCATCGGATCACCACCTTAAGATAATATTTTCCTTTCCTTTCTTCTTTTTCATGTGTTTATGCATTCATTGAGGACAATGCTTGAGATCGGTGTGGGGGAGGGTTTATAACATGACATAGGTTTTCTTTTTATTTAAAAAAATTAACATTTTCTTTGCCTTTAAAAACTTTTGAAAAGAGGAACAATATTTTGACATTTTTTTATAAGAAATTAAGTCGATTTTAAGGAATAGGAAAATCATAATTAATATTTCTTATACTTGGCCAAAATAAGATTATTTGTTTGATTTCTAGGGTTAGAAAGAAAACTTGAAAAAGTAATTTAGTTTTGATCTTTACCTTGATGAAATATGCAACTTTATAACACTTACACACCTAGGGTTCAAAAACAAATATTCTTATGCCTTATTATATATATATATAATTATATATAAAATTATATATATCAAAAATCCTCTGATTAAGCTGGGCATTTGTGCCTCATAAAGCATTTACGCCTAAAAGCGGTCCATATAATAAAATCCTTAATTTTGTTGCCTTCTTTGCTCGAGTCCTTAAGTCCTTGGGGTGTTTTCTTACCCGGTGCCCTAAGATCGTCTAGTTTGGGTGTCACCGACTAACGTTTCGTTACAAGGGTAGATTAGAAAGCCTAATAAACTAAAGAATAATACCATTAAAAATATAAAAAAAGAAATAAGGCATAAGAGTTAGAGTTAAAGAACCCAGAGTCAAAATTTCACGGTCACAAAAATGCATATGATTTAGGATAAAGTAAAAGACTAGATAAGAAATATAAATTTAACCCCTTACCTTAATTGATAATAAGTTTTCAAATAGAGACTAAGCTTAGGAAGGAAAATTATTTTTTGCTATAACTTACAGATTACTTGAAATCTTATAATAATACTTCAAATATTTTTCTTTACAAAATGCTTTTCAAAAATATTAACTCTTTATTTCTTTTTCTTTATGGATTTTGTGGGTGTAATCCACTGAAAACCCTCACGAGACAAAACCCATCCTCTAGGGGTAACCTAGAGATTTAACGGCTTATTGCACATTCTCAGTGCAACCGTGATTCATACAAAAGTGAGTTAGGTTACCTTTACTTTTTGTTTTGCTCGAGGACGTGCAAAAGATAGGTGGTGTGGGGATGTGATCACAAACGTGCGTTGCATATTTTCATATCATATGTGTCACATTTTTGTATTTTTATTTAAATAAAACTCTGCTATTAATGTATTTTAACGTCCAATGGCGTGCAGGGTAATTACAGAAGAAAAGAGAGAGAATGACAAATTTATCTAATAAAATCCAGAAGTTCAAAAGAAAGGAGATCGATTTAAATGTAGATTTTGCAGAAGCTATCTTATCTAAGACCGGGTATATCAGATGAGAAAATATTAATTAAAATTAAAGCAAAAATAAACTTTTAAAGACCCCATTGATTTCGCTGAAGATAAATGGATATCTCATCAATTCTATAGGACAAATTAAAAATTCAAGAGGATAAATGGATAGAGAGAAGATCAATGGATGAGATGAAGCAATGATATTTGGAGATAAAAAGGAAATCCAAGTAAATTTAGAGTTCTAAATTATTTAGACTCGAATTTAGATTGTATACATTTTAGTATTTTAATCATAATGTCACTACCGAAATTCAAATCTGATGATTCAAGATTATCCAGAAAGAAGACTTAAAGGGCTATAATTTTTTATGTTGATCACTCTATCTCTCCAAGCTACAGATCAAAATTGAATTTTCACATAAAATTCTGGATAAATCAAATCAAATTTAGAGTTAAGGGGAGGATTCAAATTCAGAAATAGGCAGCTCCCTCTATCTCTCCACTCATCTCCCTTATCCATGTTTACCCTATAAATACCCCACACATCAGAGGCAGAGAGAGGATCAAACAGAGAGTAGAAATTAGGTTATTCTGTAGTTTGCAACTTAGGTTTTTTTGTTTTCTTTTATATAATTTTTGTTTTATTTATGTAATTGATAGGAGAGGAGAGTTTCATGGTGGAATGAGAGCAAAACTTGTACTGAAGGTGATACCGGTGTAAGTCTTTTCTTTCATTGTTATTTGAATCAAATTGAAGTTTTTTCTTCTTTACTCTTGTTTTTGTTTTCTTTCCTCTTCTGTGTTTGTGAATCCAAATGACTCTGATAGCCTCGAAGTTGCCTTGCCCTTGCAAGCATCGTTGATGGCTTATGGTGATGGATAGCCATTCCTATAGTAGTGTAGCTTGTCCCTTCATTTCGTAGTGTAAATCAGGAATGGGGAAGATCTTATTTGTCAAACTTCGCTCGCCTTCAAACAAAGGTACATCATCGATACGGATCAAAGGTTGACGAATCAAAGGTAAACAGGCGTCGAAGAGATAAATAAGTATTTTTTAGGTTTAACTTTCTTTTTTTCAATTTTTAGTTTAGATCACCAACATCACTATCTCTCAACTCTATTCATTATTTTTCACATTTTTTGTACAAAATCATTTTTTTCTCCACCTTCTCAATCTACCACTTTCTTAACAATTTAACATAACTTATTTTCTTTTTCTTTTAAAGAACTGAAAGAAGAACTTTAAACATTTTTTGTAAACTAAAGAGAACTTATAAAAAGCTTCCATCGTTAGTCCCTCCTTGTGGATCACGACCCGCATAGCCACTTTCTATAACGGTAGCATTGAACGCTTTCACTTCTGTTCTGTATTTCTAAAATTTTGTATATTCTGTGTGCAGGTTCCAACTCAATCAACTTGCAAAGGCAATTGACAACTCTATCAGTTCAACAGTACACCGATAAGTTCTAAATTGTGTATCTAAATTCTTACAATGATCTTCCTCGAGGTTTTAAGCAGTTCAACAGTACACTCACGAAGACCGAATCCAGATAAGATCAAACTCAGGACATCTCAAAAGATTGCCAGTCCAATTATGCGAGTCTAAATCAACATGAAATTCAAAGTATTCCAAAATTTGTCCCAGTAAATCGTGGAGTTTTGAAAACTTTGGATGGGGTTCTATAGGCTGTATGAAAATTACTGACGACAAAGCCTCAGCCCGAACCTCGCAGTCGCGGAGGTCGCATTCCAGCATCAGATGCGGGCCTCATGCCAAACGTGAGGATCGCGTTTCAACCCAAATGCGAACCTCACGTCCTTTGTCAAATGCAGAGATCACTTTCCAATCTCAAACGCGAACCTCGTAGTCTTTGTCAAACGTGATGGTCGTGCTGTTCTTTGAGAAGATCAGGGTTTGCATTGACTTTCGTGATTTCAACACAGCCTATCCTAAAGATGTATTTTCGTTGCCTATCACTGATGTCATGATTGATAACACGTATGGATTCAAAAAGATACCATTCATGGATGGCTTTTTAGGGTACAATCAAATCAAGATGCACTCGGACAATAAAAAGCATACATCATTCAGAATGCCATTAGGGGTATACTGTTATACAGTAATACCGTTCAGATTGAAGAATGCGAGTGCAACTTACTAACGTGCCATGAACATAATTTTTCATGATCATCTAAGAAAAATGGTGGAATACTATGTTGACGATATTGCAGTCAAGGGACATAGCAATGACAACCATCTCGACAACCTTTGAATCATGTTCGACATCTCTCCAGCTGAAGATGAACCCAATAAAGTCATTTTTAGGAGTGTCGAGTGGAAAGTTCTTTGCATTCATCATCACATCTAAAGAAGTTCACCTTGACCCTGACAAAGTCAAGGCCATTCATGGCATGCAACCTTCGAGGACCCTCAAAGAGTTCAGAGGTCTACAAGGCAGAGTCGACTACATTAGAAGATTCATCGTAAATCTTTCGGGCTGTTGCCAACTATTTACATGATTAATGAAGAAACTGTCTCCTTCGTATGGGATGAAGCTTGTCAAAAGGCTTTTGAGGATATCAAAGAGTAACTCACCAATCCTCTGGTCTTGGTAGCTCCTGTTTTGAGAAAATCATTCTTGGTCTTTGTGCGAGCTATGGATCACTCTTTAGGCACTCTTTTGGCACAAAAGAACAATGAAGGCTTTGAATAATCCATCTATTACTTGAGCAGAACTCTAATTGGAGTCGAATCTCGATAAACCTTATTGAAAAAGAGTTTTTAGCTTTTGTCTTTGCTGTCCAGAAGATATGGCATTATTTGGTTGGCCAAACTATACATGTCAACTTAAGAGTCAATCCCCTGCATATTCTCATGACAAAGCCAAGATTCTTGAACTCCATATTGGCTAATTGGACTATTTTGTTGATTCAATATGATATAACTTTTATCCCCCAAAAGGCGGTCAAAGGTCAAGCTCTCACAGATTTTCTGGTAGCCCATCCCGTTTGGAAAATCTCAAAGCTACACACAAACATTCCAGATGAGGCCATCGAAGCCAACATGACTTTAGGGGATGATGTGTGGCAGATATTTTTTGACAGTTCATCAAGAACAGCCCCTACAAGCAGGATCATTATCATAGTGGGGATGGTATTTGTCTCGCCAGAGAGTCATGTTCTTCCTCGTGCATTCTCACTGACAAAACCCTGCTCCAACAATGTAGCTGAGTACAATGTGTTGCTCATTGACCTCCAGCTCGCTCAACAAATTGGGTATAGTACCTTGAGGCTTACGGTGACTCAAATTGATCATCAACCAAGTCAAAAGAGAGTATGAGGTCCATCATGAAGACCTGATACCTTATCACCATGCTGCTATTAAATTGGTCAATTCATTTGATGGCTTCTATATTAGCCATGTGTCTCTACTCTTGAATACAAAGGCAGACGCTTTAGCTACACTCACGGCTAGATTGGCCTTACCAGCTGACACCATTTTTCATCTCAGGATGGTTACTCACCATCTCTTCTGTCTGAAATACGGCTTCTATATTAGCCATTTTTCATCTCAGGATAGTTACTCACCATCTCCCAATCATCGACTATGCCTTGCATGGCATATTGCCCGATGATCCCACGAAAGCAGCTTTTATTTGACAAAGATCTACTCAGTTCTACTATGATACAGTGGTAAAGATGCTCTATCGCCATTAATATGATGGTATATTTCTTCATTGTCTATCCAGTTCGGAGGCACAAGAAGTGCAGAAAGAGGCCCACGATGGTATATGTAGCGCTCATCAACCAGGTCCTAAGCTTAAGGACCGACTACACCGACTCAGCTATTATTGACAATCATGAACGCAGTCAAATATGCAATAAGGTGTAAGGCCTATCAAATCTATACGAATTTCATAAACCACCCCCGAAGCTACTCCTCCCCACAATCACTTCATGGCCATTCGAAACGTGGGGAATCGATGTTGTAGGACCTATCAGTCTTCCATTGGCAGAAGGTCATCGGTTTATCCCTGCAATAACTGATTACTATGGGTAAAAGCTGCACCGCTCATTGAAGCTAAAACCACTAATGTGGTCAACTTTATCAAATACCTTGTCATCCACCGGTTTGGTGTCCCCAGGCAGATCATCCACGACAATGGTCCCCAATTTGCAAACCGATCATTCTATCGGCTTTGTGATAAGTACTGAGTTCAGAATGTGACTTTGAGTATTTATAACCCTGCTGCCAACGGGTTTGTAGAGGCATTCAATAAGACAATCATCAAGCTTCTGAAAAATCTCATCTCTTCAAGCAAGCGAGATTGGAACGAGAAGCTCAAGGAATGTCTTTGGGCCTACCGAATGTCAGTCCGAACTCCTATAGGCAATACGCCTTTTTCCCTAGTTACGGGTATGAAGCAGTCATACATCTGGAGATACAAATACCATCACTTCGTGTTGTTCTGGAAACCAATATGACAGAAAGAGATAATGATCGATTACGTCTCCAAGAGCTGGAAGCACTGGACGAGAAGCGATACAAGCTCAACAGTGCATTGAGCTGTACCAAGCTCGAATCTTGAAGGCCTTCAGCAAAAAGGTTAAGGAGAGAGTCTTTCACAAAGGAGATTTATTTTTAGCTATCAGGCGACCTATGGTCATGACACATAAGATCAAGGGCAAATTTCAACCCAAGTTGGAAGGACCCTTTATGGTGGAGATAGTCTACTCGAAAGGAGCACATCGTCAAATAACGACATGATCATAATGCCGATTAATGGTAAGTTCTTAAAGAAGTACTATCTCTGATCATGTAAACACCATATCTCTAATCAAATAAGTACTATACATGACCACGTTAACATTAAATCCCTTGATTATTAAGACAAACTTGTCTGACTGTTACTTCTCCCTCAAGAAATCCCTTCCTCAAATAGAATCAATTTCATCTCCGCTTCTTCTAGGACTCTGGTTAACATCAAGCTATTATAATACACGATGTTGTCATTGAGGATGTGAAAAAGACAAAATTTTTGATTTTAGCATCGTCACTCTTCTCATTTGGAAGAGTAGTCATATTTTGAAGTTAAGCATGCTTAAGCAGCGATTTTAGGCACTCTTGTTCCTGATCATTCCTCTCGATCCAAAAGGATGGTGATTTTTTCATATATAATAGTGGCATATCTCTAATCATCCCTTTGCCTCTGTCATTCTGTGAGTCACGATTCGGTCTCACGACGACCTTAATCGAGCCGAATTCATTAAAGAAGGTTCGTGACGCATCTCAACAGGATCTTTTACTGTTTTTACATTCATATCTGGATTTGGTGATCAGCTACAAACCTGAGTCTTGTTTATGATGAACTAAAATGATGCTTCATAAGGAATCTTGACTTAATCAATAAACTCCCCACAGAGCTCATGTTCCATGTCTCGACTTAACGACAAGTCGAGAACTAGAATCCTGATTAGGAGATATTCATCAAGAATTTTGACTTACTCGACAAATTCCCTATGAAGTTTACTCTTAACTCTTTAATTCTCAGCGAGATTTTAGAGGTTACTAGTCTAAAGCCTATGGTGAATAAAGGCTAGAGGAAAATAGTGACTTTTAAGCCCAATATAGAGTCTTCGATAACTCATCATGCTGAGAGAAATAGAATGACTAATCCAACTTAAATGGTAGTTGGTATAGGCAAACCAAATCCGTTGATAGCTGAGGATTTGCTAAAAATCCTAAGAGACTCGATCCCATTTGATTCATTTAGAATCTGAAGCCTGCGATGGATAATGTTAGAGGAAAATATTGGCTTTTAAGCCCAAAATAAAATCCTCGATAACTCATCATGCTGAGGGGAACAACATGGCTAGCCCAACTCAAACAGTAGTTGGTAAAGGCAAATAAAATCCGTTGATAGCTAATGATTTGCTAAAAATCCTAAGAGACCTAATCTCATTTGATTCCTCTAGAATCCTCTACCAATTTTCTTTCATAGAATGGTGGATCTACAAAAGCGAATAAGTCATGTTAAAACTTTCACCTCTGACTTTTCAATACATAATGGTGGCATGCCCTTAGTTGCATCCTCCTCTTTTCGATCGGTCGAAACTCGATTTTGCAATCCGTTCATTCAAATATTCAGGTAAATGATTAAATGAGTTTATCTGATAGCTTATCAAGCCGAACGCATTGAAGAAGGCTCGAGACGCATCATTGCAAAACTTTTCCAGCATTTTTACATTCTTATTTCAAGATGTGGCAACTGATCGATTAATCAGGAGTTCAAGAAAAGTCCCCTAGAGTAGGTAGAACCTTTCTGTCAAATTTCCTCGGAGTATACAAATGATTATTCCTTCCAAAGAGATTCATTTTAGGAGTATTATTCTTTTATTCTCCAGCAAGATTGCTTTAATCCCTAAACAAATTAGTTTTAGAAGCACTGTCTCCTATTCCCTATCAAGATTCTCTAGCAACATTCTTACATTTGTAGAGAATGGTCAATTCTAGTAAAGTTCCTTGCCCATTCCCTTTCATGGAATGGTAGAACCATATAAAACTATAATCATTTTCCTAATGAAATGAATTACAGATCAAGTCGGTCATGTTAACATTAACTTCTGATAGCAAAACTTTTGATATGTCCTCGCGGATTGGAACTCCAGTTGTCATTCTTCTGCATAGAATGGCAGGTTCACCAAATTGCACAGTTAAAGGTTGGTCATGTTAAAATGATTACCTCTAACAACTCCTATAGATTCCCTATGGTATCTAAGAGAATGCTAAATTATCCTTTCAAAATCCTCACAAAATATCTATTCTTTGGAGAGGTATCAAGTTATCACGTTAATGATTACCTTTGATAAATTTAAGGGTGTTGCCTCTTATCTTCCTTAGCTTGATTGTCACGTTAATGCTTACATCTGACAACTCTTTAAAGTGTTTCCCCGCGGAATCTGTCGGAATGCTAATTTCCTTCTAAAATCAACATGGAGTTTCTTTTAACTCCCCAGTGAGTCTTTAATAGATTTTTCTCTGAGTCTTTTAATACTCTTCTCAATCCCAGTGAAATCTTTAGTTGTCACGTTATCATCTTAGCTCTGACAATTTCTTCTAAAACTCCTACAAGTAAACACTAAATTTCTCACAGAGTATCAAATCACATTTCTCAGTGGAATAACTCTTTTTTGCTATCATATCCAGTCAATCACCTCTGAATGGAAAGACTCTAAGCTTGGTGGTTTCTCAATTGTTTTGTCTATATTACATCTAAATCGACAGATAGCCAAGTCTTATATTTTAGTCTGATAGGGACTACTCTTTTACCGTTATGCCCAGTTTGTCACCTCTGAATGGCAGGGCTCTAAGTTTGATGTTTCTTAGTTGGTTATTTCCAGTTTATCACCTCTGAACCAATGAGTGCCCAGTTTCTTTCCCTTTATTGTACTCAAACTGTCACGTCCAGTTCACCACCTCTGAATAGACGAGTCCATAACCTTGTTCTTTCTGTCACTTCTCCCATCAGGGTCCGGACTTCTTGCTGTCAAGTTTGACAATTACCTCTGAATAGCAAATTGCGAGTCTGGTACCTCTTAGCCAGTCATGTCTAATTTATCACCTCTGAACCGACAGGTGCCAGATATAATTCACCCTTGCAGTCCTATTGGACTAGTTGTTATGTTAACACTATGACCTCTGGCAACGGATTCAGAATTTACTGTGTCTTAGTCTATCATGTCCAGTTTATCACCCTGAACAGATGGTGTCCCTAAAACCAGTTCACCTTCCTTTTGTCGTTATGTCCAGTTTGTCACTTATGAACGATAAGATTCTGAGCTTGGTGGATTCTCAATCAATTATGTCCAGTCAATCACCTCTTAACCGATAGATAGCCAGCCATGTCTCAACCTATAGTCCAGTAGAGACTATTGTTACTTTAATGTCCAGCTTATCATCTCTGAAAGGTAGGGTTCTGAATTCAATAATTCCTAATTGGTTATGTCTAATTCATCACCTCTGAACCAATCAATGTTCAGATCTCATCATCTAGTCCTTTATGGACTTTTTTTTGTTGTCAAGTTAGTCAATCACCTCTGAATAATAAGGGCTCTGAGTTTGGTGGTTTTTCAATTGATTATGTCCAGTTTTTACCTCTGAACTGACAGATAACCAAATCTCATCCTCCTGTCTTATACAGATTTTTTTATCATTATGTCCAGTTCGTCATCTCTGAATGACAAAATTTCGAGTCTGGTAATCCCTAATCAGTTATGTTCAGTTCATCACCCTGAACTGATAGATTTCAGATCTCACCCCCAGGTCTAGTAAGGACTATCCTATTGCAGTGATATCAAACTCCTTTTCTAGTGATTCTTAACCTGTCACGTCCAGTCAATCACCTCTGAACATCAAACTCATTTTCTAGTGATTCTTAACCTATCACATCCAGTCAATCACCTCTGAACAGACAGATTGCCAGGCCTATATTCTTTTATCCCCAGTGGATTCTTTTTCTTAGACTAACTTTATCATGTTCGTAGCCTCTGAATAATCTTATTCTTGGTGTTAATTCCTTCAAAAAATTTTACTTGGAGAAATTTCACCCTTTCAGTTCTTTCCAAAGAACTTGCATGTTAAGTTCTCATATGGAAAACTTATATTACTTGTGGGTCATCGCACAAGACAAGCAATAGACGAAGAAGAAAAAGAAAAAGACACTAGACAAGTCATTGATAAAAAAAAGTTTTTATTTATTGATGACAAAAGTACAATAAGAGAAGATACAAGGGGTTACAAATCAAATTGTCTCTCATAAGATTTGATCTTTGCCTCAAGAGTAGACAACATTTTGTTTCTCTCCTCTTCGGCCTTCAGCAGGGCCTATAGTTTCAGCTCCTCCTGGTTGAATGCA
Source organism: Agave tequilana (assembly GCA_038442645.1). Classification (NCBI taxonomy): domain Eukaryota; kingdom Viridiplantae; phylum Streptophyta; class Magnoliopsida; order Asparagales; family Asparagaceae; genus Agave; species Agave tequilana. The sequence goes on along the minus strand of JAVJIF010026141.1, from coordinate 47,348 downwards.
GCCATTGTTTCTAAGTGGGATTTGAGCTCCTCCTAATCTGTCTTCTCTGCCTTGAGTGTTAGATCTAGATGCTCTTAGCTGTCATCTCTTCTAGGCGGATGGTTTTGGTTTGACTTACCAGCTCAGCTTTGGCAAGGATAAGATTGGCCTTCGCAATTGATTAGTTTCTAAATATGCATATTTCATACCACATCTTCACATTTATTAAATATAAAATTTTATTAATAATACCTCTCTTGTATGTTTCTAGGTCCATGGCATAAAATGAAGAAGAAGCCTAAAATCCTATTTATTTGATGATTTAAAGCCTACACATATAGCCATTGACTTTGGAGGTTGAATTTGTCAAAATCGAGTGCCCATATCTAGAAACCAGGAGGTACAACAGATAAGGGGACGAATCAACAGCGTGTGGCAGAAGGCGTCGCATGCTGCGGCGCCAATACGATCGCAAAAATGTGGCCCTGGTCGCATTTTCGTGGCCGTACCATGGAGCCGCGCGTTGAGATTCGACACGCAGCTCCGTGACACCCCCTAGTGTCCCCTTTACACATAAATACCCTGGGATTTTCAGAGCTCAAGAGAGAGGAGTTTTGAGGAGGTTTTTAGGATTGTTTCTTCTACATGTATGTAGTTATTAGGGTAGTTTAGGTTAGTTGTTACTCTTCTTCCTCTTTTGTATTTTCTATTTCTTCTAGATCTTGTAATAAGGAAGAGAGTAGTACATAGGGTGAAAGCAAGAATGCTCTAATGGAGGGTGACACTCTATGAAAGGTTCTCTCTTTATCTCAACTTATTTTCTTCTCTCTAACTCCTTTTATATGTTTAGCTAATTTTCTTCTCATGGCAAACTAACTACTAACCACAACTTGCTAACTTCTTACTTGATAATCCACATGAATCTAATAGTCTCTACTTGGCCTTGCTCTTGCAAGAGCCATTAATGGCTCACGATAATGGATTCTAATAGTCTAACATCCTAACTCTCTAACAAGCTAATATTACTTTATTCCATGGTTGCTCTTTTTTAGTTTTGATGGTTTAAGTGTAGCTTGCACTTATTTGTTGAGTTTGAATGTGATGAGTTATCTTATGGGTCATTCTTTAAAACGCTCTTGAACCAGAGACTAGTGATGGCCAAGGATACATGTGAGGCAACTATCACTAAAAGGTTAGCATGGTTAGTGGAGCCATTAGTAGTTAGTAGCCATGAGTTTTCTTTTCTTTTTACTTTATTTTAGAAATATATCAAAAATCACAAAAACCATCTCTTCAATGTTTCTATCTTTGTTTCCATCGTAGACTACTTTTTTCATTCTTTGTTTTCTTTTTTTTTTTTTTCAATTCTTTAAAACATATAAGAACCATTAACACATACATGAACATACCGGTAAAACTTCTATCACTTTCTATCCCTGTGGATTCGATCCATTTAGCCTCTATGTTATAACGGAAGTATCGAGGAAGCCAAAGCATGCAGACTTTAACTCTTGATTTTAAAATATACACTTTTTGTCTGCGATTTTTCCCCGATCAAATTTTAGCGTTGTTGCCAGGGATGGGAACGATTTGGTTTCACATTTTTGTTAACTTTTCTTCTTTATTTTTGGTGTGCAGGTCAAAATTTTCAGAAATTTAGTCACAGAAATCCACACTTGCTTTTTTGTGGTTAGGTAAATTCTTGCATATTGCTATATTTTGCTGATAGTTTCTATTACCTATACACTGCAATAATTTAAGAACTAAAATACAAAATTCGGATGCTTTAAAATGGTTTAGACATTACATCTAGGCACGTGTCAATTTCAATTCTAATATACTGTATTTTGTTCTTGTGTTGTTGTGATCTTGACGGAGGTGTACATATTGCATTACATATAACTTAGGACAAAAACTTGAGTGATCTACTCGTTTTTTGTGTTCATTCTTATCTATATTGCATGCTTGCACGAATTGAAATTAAGGGCAAAACCCAACACAATATAAGGTGGGGAAGTCATTACCCTCCCTTAGCCTAAAAATCACCTACCCACTGACACAACCCAAGCCTTAGGAAAACTTGCTAGACGTTGGCCCCTAGCTCATCTCAGACTCATTTAGGAGATTGATCTAAGGAGAAAGTTGTTAGAGTTTTAACTTTTGTTAAATCAGTGTTCAAGGTTGGGGTTGAGAAGCGAAAGCTCAAAGAACAGTGGTTTGCATAATTAGGCCAGTTGCTCCGGCATGCATACCTCCCACTGGTCTTGCCCCTACCTGGCGTATTAACTTGTGATCAGATTTCTACAAGGTACCTCCCGTTGACAGTCTAACCAGTTAAGAGTCGTCTAGGTCTAAGTCAACCCCTAGCATAGACTTGAAAAACACCTAGAGGGGGGGGTGAATAGGTGTAATTGCTAATCTAACAATCTTTTTAAAACTAAGATGGATGAATGATGCAACGATCTCTCAAAACAAGACTAAGAGCCGAATACCCTGTGAAGGGTTCTGAACTCCTTCCTCCTGATTCCCCTTGAATGGGTTAGAGGTGCGCAATGCAACCTTGTTGTATGAGAATTGATCGAACAAAGAATGAATAATATGCAATAATGAAATGCACATAATATAACACAAGTAAAGAAGATAATATCTCAAGAAAGTAATTGAAAGCAATAGAGTGCAAGAGAAATAGAAAGCAATAGAGAACAAGAACACAAAGCAATCGCAAACACAAGATGTTTGTTTGGAGGTTCGAGCCACCGCTCTACTCCCGCCTTCACCTCCGTGAAGGGTTTCCACTATCCACCGAGGACGCTTACAAGGTCTACCAAAGACCGGAGCACCGAGCTCCACCACTTACAAGAACCTCTACCGAAGAGGTGTCTCCACAAGATGAACAAAGAGTAACAAGTAGCCAAGTGATCTCTAAAAAGATCATAAACTCTTTACAAACACTTCTCTCTTTACAACTTCCTTATAGATTGAGTAGGGAATTTTGGCTCTAAGAAGTGTAGTGAGAAAACACTCAGTTGTAGAATGATTTTTGCTAGAGAACACAACTGAAAACAAGCTCAAGAAAGAATGAAAATGGAGAGCACAAAACTTTTCTTCTCTTTGAAAACTTAGGTATTTTTCTTGGTGATTTTTCAAGAGACTATTCTCCTCTATTTATAGGGAGAGGAAAGGGTTAAAAACAATTTATTTTAAGCTTATTTGCTCTGGAAAAGATCTCCAAAAACTCAGAAAAAGTCTGCCAAAAAACAGTCCTAAAAACAGATTTCAGAATTGCACCAAAGAGGAAAGAGCCGTTGGGGCTCTGTAGGCCTGGCGGTCGACCGGTCCGGTCGGCCGTCCGCCATGCTGGCAGTAGCCGTTGGGCTCGGGTCGACCGCTTGGGTCGACCGTCCTCTAAACAGAAACACAGTTTTCTGAAGGCGGTCGACCGGGCGGTCGACCCAGAAAACCCGAGAGCAAAACTGCTTTCAGTCGGTCGACCTAGCGGTTGGCCGACAGACATGCACAAGTGTGCACGCCCTGATACAAGCGCCGGTTGACCGGTCCGGTCGGCCGGTCTTGCCTGAAACAGAAAAACGGCAAGAATCTGAACTTGGAATTTTTTTTTGTAAAAACATTTTGAAGTAAGGATAGCTAAGTATCATGCTAGAAAGAGTATACATACATGATTTAAACAAGATATTCATTGTGTAAGAAGTTGGAATCATGTATATGTACTAAGGCATGAAACTTAGAAACAAAAGCTTTAAACATGAAAACTTATATACAAAAATGTGTGTGTGTATCCTAGAGCCAATTTTCTAAAACTCAAACTTTAACAAACTATTTCTTACATTGGTTCTAAGGACTACAAGTTCTTCAAGTGGGCTTCTCCATATGATCTTGAAGGCTTGATTCTTGAGCCCGAATTGAGGTGACTTGAGTCAAAACACCTTCCTTTAGGGAAGAAACCTTCTAGTTTCATTAGAACCCTGAAACACACTCAAACAATAAATATTATTAGTACAAATAACTAATATGTTTTGTAATCATCAAAACACACTAAAAATGGGTGATTGTAACCTTGGGCCAACAAGACTTGTTTTCTTTTTCTTTTTCTTTATTTGTTTGTTTGTTTGTTTGTTTGTTTTTTTCTTTTTTGTAAATTGTGAAATAGATTTTAACAACAATAATTATTTCTATCCTAATATGAATCTATATTTCACCCCGACCTCATTTGACTTGGATAACTCTGACTCTGCTATGTACAACATAAACCAATCATATATGCCGTATTGGGATTACCGACTCAATATGACCCATATCCCCAGTCCTTTGACTATAATTTTCAAAATAATTTTCACTCTTCACAGAGTCAATGGGGATTCACCTCCCTCGAGTCAAATTTTCAACCTCCTTATCCATAATTTTCGTAATTCCCTGATTTTGCTTACTATACTCCTTTTTCAGAACCACCTTCTGAAGAAAATCCGGTTTATAAAGGAGTATAGAAGCCATGCTTGAGTCCCAACAACAAATTTAAAATTTGCTCAATTTACAATCCTTCCAACATCAAACTCCATATATTCCTTTTCTAGAACATCTAATTGAAGAAAAATCTGAGCTAGAAAAGAGTTTGGAAGTCTTTTGTGAGATAGCACAACAATTTCAAAATATGTTGGACTCATCATCTCAACCAAATTTTCAAAAGTCATACTCATCTTTTCCAGTCACATCGATTCAAAATGAACAACCATCCACCATGAAAATGAATGTGGAACTCTTACATGAGTCCGAGCAACAAACGCAAAATATGATGGACTCACGACTTCACCATAATTTTCAAAACCAACTTCGATACTCACATTTTTAAGAAGAACCAATTTCAAAGAGTATGAAAGATATGATTCAGACTCAAAATTCTGTTACCCGGCCTATCAGTAGGTTAAACTCAATAATGAGTGAATTGATCAATGAGAATGAGGAAAGTCTTTCTTGTCAACCTTTGACCAATTTTTATATCCGTAACTCTATCGATTGGGTCCAAGAATCATGTTATTTTGAAAACCAAGATTCAATTTCAGAACACAGATGTGAATTTGACCAAACTCTAAGTTTTGAAAGTCGCATTGACATTTTGGCAAGTTATCCCCTTCTTGAAATTGAAATTGAACATGAATGTGATCCCGATCCTTATATTGGTGACTCCATTTCACTTTTTGATTCAATAATGACTCCGGTATTTTTACCAATTTTTTTTTCACATTCCAGAGTCAATATTGAATCTTGTACTAATACACCGTCAAATTGAATCACCAATATCTTATGATCACACTTCATTAATGGAAAGTGTATGAACATCAATTTTTTGTTTGGTCAACATTTTTAAACCAATTTCGACTCTCACTTTTGAATCTCGACTTGATCTAAGTCAAATTCTCGAGTCGATATTAGTTTTTGTTCCTATTCTATTTGAATCCAAATCAATCATCTTCCAAAATCACACTTCATTGTTGGACAAAGGTGTTGAATAAAATAACTCAAGAATTATTTTTAGAAATTAGAAATTGAGTGGGGATAATTTTTTAAATAAGACCATTCGCTTCATCATTCTTTTTATAGGTTAATCCGAAAGGTCACTGGTGGGTTCCTGTGAATTTCACAATATATGATTTGAGCCGCATTTCATGGGCCTATCAGACCACCATCGGAGCCACCACCCTGAGATAATTTTTTCCTTTCCTATTTTATTTTATGCATATACACATTCACGTTGCATTGAGGACAATGCATGAGATAAGTGTGGGAGAGGATTTACTAACATAGTTAACTTTAAATTTTCTTTAATTTACACTTCTTTTTAGAAAATTTCTAGATTTCTCTTTTGTATAGAAACTCTTTTTTTTACAAAACTTTTTGAAATAAGAGAAATAATTTTGATTTTTTTAAAGAAAGTTAAGAGGATCTTAGGAATTAAGAAGACTTAAAATTATGAATTCTTAAATCGAGTCAAAATAATAGATCTTATTTAAATTTTAGGATAAGAAAGTAAGATCGGAAAGATAATTTGATCTTAAATGTTTTGCCTTAGATATATGCACTTCACACTTACACAATTTTTGGGATTGAAACAAAGACTGAAAATATCATAAAAATGGCAATATATATATAATAATAATAATAATAAAATTACTTATTGAAGCTGAGTAATTATGCCTCAGGAAGAATGATTATTCACGCGTAAAAAGATAAACAAAATCAAAATAATTCCCTTTAGATTTCTGGCCTTGTTTACTTGAGTCCTTAAGCCCGAGGGATGTTTTCTCATCTGGTGTCATAATACTATCTGGTTTGAGAGTCACTGACTAAAGGCTCATACCCGGGTAAATAAGAAAGCATAAGAAAACTAAGGAAAAAATTGATAAAATAAATAGCATGGAAATTAGAGTCGATATCCCAAAAATCTTCACAGTTCACAAAGTGCATATTTTCTAAGAGTTTTATAATAGATTAAAGAATTGATTCAATTTTAAACTCATACATTTAATTTATAACAAGATTTTTCATTTTGACTTAGTTTAAGAAAGAATAATTTCTGGTTAACCTTGGATCGCTTAATTTTTTGCAAAAATATTTCAACACTTCTCTCTATTTCAAAATGCGTTTTCAAAATACTAATATTTGATTTCTTTTTTATGGATTTTATGGGTGTAATCCGCTGAAAACTCTTAGGAGACAAAACTCCTCCTCTAGAGAAAACCTAGAGGTTTAACGACTTGTTGCACACGCTCAGTCCAATCGCGTCACCTGCGAAAGTGGTGTAATAATTTTCTTAATTTTTTGGTTTTACTCGGGATGAGCAAAAGATAAGTGTGGGAGTCTGATTAGACTCTAAATATGCATATTCATGCCACATCTTCACATTTATTAAATTTGAAATTCTGTTAATAACACCTCTCTTGTATGTTTCTAGCTTCATGGCATGAAATGAAAAAGAAGCTCAAAATCTCATTTATTTGGTGATTTAAAGCCTACACATATAGCCATTGACTTTGGAGGGTGAATCTGTCAAAACTGGGTGCTCATATTCAGAAATTAGGAGAAACAGCAGATAAGGGGACGAATCGAAAGTGCGTGGCAGAAGGCGCCGTGCGCGCAGCACTAGTACAGTCGCGGAAACGCGGCTCTGGCGTGTTTTTGCGGCCGTACCATGGAGCCGCGCATCGAGATTCGACGCGCAGCTTCATGACCCCCCTGGTGCCCCTTTTTCCTATAAATACCCTGGAATTTTTAGAGCTCAGGAGAGAGGAGTTTTGAAGAGGCTTTTAGGTTGTTTCTTCTCCATGTATGTAGTTGTTAGGATAGTTTAGCTTAGTTGTTCTTCTTCTTCTTCCTCTTTTGTATTTTTTATTTCTTATAGATCTTGTAATAGGGAAAAGAGTAGTACATAGGATGAAAGCAAGAGTGCTTGTAATGGAGGGTGACACTTTATGAAAGATTCTCTCTTTATCTCTATTTGTTTTCTTCCCTCTAACTCCTTTTACATGTTTAGCTAATTTTTCTTCTCATGACAACTAACTACTAATCACTAACTTGCTAACTTCTTACTTGATAATCCACATGAATTTAATAACCTCTACTTGGCCTTGCTCTTGCAAAAGTTATTGATGGCTCATGATAATGGATTCTAACACTCTAACATTCTAACTCTCTAACAAGCTATCATTACTTTATTCCATACTTGCTCTTGTTTAGTTTTGATGGTTTAAGTATAGCTTGCACTTGTTTGTTAAGTTTAGATGTGATGAGCTATCTTATGGGGTCATGCTTTGAAACGCTCTTGAACTAAGGACTAGTGATGGCCAAGGATACATGTGAGGCAACTATCACTAAGAGGTTAGCATGGTTAGTGGAGCCATTAGTAGTTAGTAGCCATGAGTTTTTTTTCTTTTACTTTATTTTAGAAATATATCAAAAATCACAAAAACTATCTCTTCAATGTTTCTATCTTTGTTTCCATCGTACACTTCTTTTTTCATTCTTTGTTTCTTTTTTTTTTTTTCATTCTTTGAAACATAGTAGAACCGTTAACACACAAGTGAACATACCGGTAAAGCTTCTATCACTCCCATCCTTGTGGATTCGACCCGTCTAGCCTCGATGCTATCACGGAAGTATCAAGGAAGCCAAAGCACACAGACTTTAACTCTTGATTTGAAAACATACACTTTTTGTGTACTGTTTTCCCCCGATAGCAATCATCTCCTTCACCTTCTAGATTTAATCTCTTGCAGCATCAAGAGCTTCACTAGAGACAGCCATCACCTTCGCAGCCTCAGCCTCCCGGGCCTCTAGGAATTTCAACTCCTGAGATAGTGTCTCTACTTCTTGGGATATCTCTAAATAATTCTTTTGCATATGTTCTGCGAGGTGTTCTAGTTCAGCTTCAATCAATGGAGTGAGATCTAACTACCTCAGGTTATTTTATTTACCAATTTTTAGATTGGCGATCAGTTCTTCCAAGGACTCAGCTTCAGTGATCACTCTAACATCCTGGATACTTTCCATCGCCCGAAAGATTATAGGTCTCCAAGAAGCAAAAGAAGTGCGAGTGCTTTTAAAAATCATGGGGAGACACCGATTCAAGATTTTGTAGAAGCCTTCACGAGATCTCCGATGAACTCATCGTCAGAATCAACCTCGATCGGTGGAGGGGCAACGGCTGCAGGAAGACTCTGTTGAGACAAGATCATTATGGATAACTCTACGATGGCTCGGATCATAACTATTGGAGTGATCTTCAAAAAATTAGTCTTTAAAAGAACAGCCTCCAAGAATCGAAAGTCAGGCGCCGTGATCGACCCAACTGTCAGCATCGAAGAACTAGACTCGGTGGCCTCCACCAAGTCAGAAGTCGAAGAACTAGAAAAAGCTCGCAGGACTAAAGACGACCCCGTCTCAAGCTCTGGCAAATCTACACCCTGCTCTAGTGCTGTTCGAGTAGGGGAGACATACTCCATCTTGACTGTTGCCACTGGCAAGTCCACCCGGTGTGGCATGTCTTGAACTACCCTTTGATGAACAAGGCTCAACAACACGAGATCAATCACTGGTGGAGAAACTTCCTCCTATTGTTCAGGCTCTGATGTCGCTAAAGGAGAAACTTCTGCCGGAGCTGCAAAATATTTGGATTTAGCAACAAATATAGAAAACATTTGCTGAATTCAAAACACCACAATCATTACCTGCAGAGGTCAAGGTTGTGATGTTAACCTCAGATTTTGCTACCTCACCTTGGGGAGTTTCAATGGAGACATGCCCGATAGTCGTGACGTGCTCAGTCATAGTATCATCGAGAGTAGGAGGAGCCTCATAGGCTGGCATTTCAGTAGGAGTAACCAGAAGAGGAATGTTCTCCACATGGTCCTCAGAGGTCTTGAGGGGTCCCACATCCTCAGACTTACATCTTTGATTGGTTACCTCAAGTTGGACGGAAGACCCGATGTCCGGCATGTCTCCATCAGAGCCCTCCGAGTTGAGGTAATCACCCACTTCTTTGGCACAATGAGGGAAAAGGACGTCCTAGGCCTCATCCTCCTCCTCATCTGCATTCCAAGACTTCAACTGTCATAAAAGTAGACAAGTGAAATAGAAAAGGCTGATCTTACCTGTAACCGGTACAAAATGCCCCGAAACTTTATCGGTAGCTGATTCAACCATCGATGGAGTAGAAGGAGGTGTAAGCCTACTGGAGTAGCAGGAGGAGGGGCATGAACTATCAGTACTTCCGCCTCTCTAATTTGCAGAGTCCCTAGGTACCGACTTGAGGGCTTAACGGTCTGCTTTCTCTTCTTCTGAGGAGAGGCAACTGGAGGAGGCTACCTGCACTTTCGCTTGAACCGAGTGTCTGGATCCTCCTCCTCTTCTTCCTCCCCCTCCTTGATGTCAGCAGTGGCAGCAACTTCCTGGGTAGGTTTGCTACCCACTTCACCAGGGTGTGGGCTCACAGCAACATCCTAGATAGGTTCACTACCTACTTCACCAAGGGTGGCTTATGACAATTTAAGCCTCACTACCAACATTAGCAAGGTATTTGACAAGTCTCGTACTCGGATGCATTTTCCTTATTGCTACTCTGCTCCTTTGTCTTCAAAAAATCCATAATCCATTTTATTCCTTTGGAATTAATTTTGTATCAGGATGAGGGCATGTTCGAGGCCTGATACCATTGACAAAATTCCATACTGGTCAGGAGGTTGGGTGTTCAGTGAGGAAGGCAAAATTAGGCTCTCGTGCAACCAACTATGAAGTGTCTCCAAGTCCTAGCGCCATAAATCAAGCTCCCAACATACCCAAGCCGAGGCTTGGATTCCTAATATATACTTGGTCATAGTCGAACTGTCTGGAGAAGTGGCTGGGCAGATAAGGCTCAAGATAGAGGTCATCTCCACTTTAATATACCAAATGAAAAGGTCTGATGCTGATCAGCCACTTGAAGGTGCCCAACCCGAGAGAAAACTAGCCATCCCCAGTGTTCTGGAATTCTTCACCATGCCCTGTACCTGGGATATAAGGAAACAGTGGAAGAGGTTGTACATGTCTTTATAACTAACCATCCTCTGAACACCCACCAAGTACTGGCCTACCCACTGAGAATTCGCGAAGCGACAAAGGTGGGCATAGCATTCCCCCTCTGAAGGCTCTTCACTGGTTGGATTAGAACCAGACAGTTAAGTGCAAACCACGCCATCAAATAGGCATATGTTATCTCCACTCGGGGAGAAGGTTCATCATGTGGGCAGACCAATTCTTTCCCGCTCGCTTAATATTTATCCTCGCCCAAAATTGCTCCGTTAATGCATGAAACCCACTTTGGATGCGACAGACCATATCAGGAAGCAGCACGAGAGATCGTCCATACACAATTTGAACAGCTGAAAAGATCACTAAAGGCATAATGCCGTCATGGGGTCAAGAGGGCATCTCTTTAGCCAGGTTGACAAGAAGTCGGCCAACAATACCTTTTGGGATATCAGTATCTTGGCCTGACTATTAAAGCTCAAAAATACGTCCCCTTGCTCATAGTCTCCGTCATCTTCCTCTAGGATGATATCTTCATGATTACTCGCCTTCATAGCCTTAGCGATCCACTTGTCTTCTACTGAAGTCTGAAGACTTTCAAGAGGTCTGTCCGGAGAGGGGAACAAATAGTCGACGCAAGTCTTCAGTCTATTGGTATCTCCGCGGCCGGAATGAAGGTCGAGACATATGTAAAAATGGCACATGAGCTATCGATATTTCTTATGGAGGGCCAGTTCCTTCTTCTCCATTTGTGCTCACTCTTTGGCACATGAAAAATACTCCTAGTATGGTAACGAAACCACTGGGAGGTTCAATACTTCCCACATCTTACGGAGAATCATCCCCAGTTCACCGACTGGTGTAAGAAATGTCCCCAACGCCGGACAATACATCTCAAGAATGGCGTAGAAAGTGGGTATGCTGATGTTGATCCCAAAACATGTGGCTCGATGGTCTCGTAAATCCCCACCCGCATCAGAGCCATTTGCAAATACTTTTAACACAATAATGTGAGGCTGCTCCACCGCTGTTGTTTGAAGATCATGACTCACCCTGGTGTCTGAAAGTCTGTTGCAGGGTAATTTCCTCCTGCATTTATGAATTGGTTCAAGAAGGTCAAAACCTTTGCCGGGTTCTCCCCCATGAGCATATCATGACCAATATTACCCAGGAGCAGATCGAAGATGCTTCACGGAGGTCCACTTCTACTGAATCCACGGTTGGTTACAATCCCTGCGTGCACCGATCCATGCGCTAACTCACTTACTAGGTCATCTTTCTCTCTGTAGTCACTGACTAAAAGAAGGCCAGGGGATAGTGGTGCTTGCTCTTTGAGAGGTAGTAGCGGTCTCCATTTAAGGTGTAAACTATTGCCCTTCCCCGACAAGCAGTCTGATCAATATTCGGTGCTGCATCTCCGAAAATAAAGGTGGGCTTCCTGAGAATTGTGTGGTTCTCCCCCTCGAACACGGCTATCGACATGATTATTCTGAGGGTTCACTCATCCCCGCCTAAGATGACTGCATTTTGTTTGGGAGTGCTCTCTTCACTGAATAGTGACGTCTGCCCCTAGAACTAGAAGTGGACGTTCCCATCCATCCCTCTCACAGACCCACACAAAGTGTTAGATGGGCCTGGAGAACAAAGCACTGCAAAATAAAGAAAAGCAAACATGTCAGCCTCTAAAGAAGGAGAAGGAAAAATGCAGGAAAAAAATTCCAAAGTCCTAGTTTCGCTCTCCAAGCGAAGCTAAATCTGATTAGCTTCGCTCTAAGGTAAAGCCTTGCACTGCACAAAAGCAGAGTGCAAAAAGCCCAAAGGCAGATTCACATGAAAGCTTAAGAGGTACTTGTGCCTAAGATAGTTCAATGGGCTTAGCGACCCTCATTTAGCTTCGTCCTGAAGCTCAGCTTCATATTCTATCAAGTGACAGAATGCAACAAGCTCCAAGGATTAGCTTTGTATGGAAGCTTAAGAGGCAACACAACAATCTTCATCTAGCTTCGCATTCTATCACTTGACAGAATGCAAAAAGCCCTTGCTTCGCCTGGAAGCTTCTTAAAGAAATCCTTCGATTTTTGATATTGACCAGCAAAATTAAAGGGTAATAAATCCCCTAAAATGTGACAAAATCAAATTTAAGGGAGTTTGACTCCCTAAAATCATCAAATTCTAATGAATCTTGAAAGATCCTCCATGGATTAAGCGAAAATTGGCTATGAAAGAGATTGAAAAATCTCTAAAAAAAGGGCGAATCCCTACCAGTGATTGGATGCTCGACGGTCAGAGGAGACAGCGCCGCCATTGCAGGGATGGCGATCTCTCTTCTTGGGTGTTGTTTTGGTGCCACTAAAGCTCGTGTGAGTTCTTGAAAGTCTCGAGCGAAGAAGACAAAGAAAAAGATCTGCTACTTCTAGAAAATGTGAAGTTAAAGAAGAAGGAGATGGCTTCTTCTGATGTAGTCTCGGGCTTTTATAGGCACTCAATGTCTAGTTTCGCCTCCTCAAAAGGAGTACAAGCTGTCGCTTCAAATTAATTGAAATGACAGTTGGAGGTTCGAAAACCTGAGTAGCGAAGCTATTTAGCTTCCTTCAGACTCCATCTCGAACTTCGCGTGAAGCTTTATTTTAGCTCTATTGTAAGCTTATCATTAGCTTCGTAAGAAGCTTTATTTTTTATTTTTTAGCTTCGCTGAGAGCTTATCTTCTAGCTTCACATGAAGCTTAATATTTAGCTCTGCTAAGAGATTATTGCTTACCTTCTCGTGAAGCTCACTCCACATGGAGTTTCTAGGATAAACCAATCTGGTTACCGAGATTAAGGCACATTTACACCCAACATAATGGACTCCTTTGACCTTTGCAATGTCAAAATTTAGGTCATAGGCTTCATGTCCAAAGAATTTTGAAATCTGTACCAAACCATTGCTTATTCACGAAAATTTTGAAGGGAGTTTTGTTGACACTCCGAAAAACAAACTCCAAGGTAGCTCTGCAACTGGTCCGAATGATATCAAATTTGTTGACACTTCTAAAGAATAAGTCACAGACTGGCTGAAGACCTGTTCATCCCTGATGGACAATCCAATTACTTGAACTCCACTGATCCAGTGAGCAGACAGTGAACCAAGTATTTGCCTTCTGAAGAAGCCTAAGAGGCTAACATTTAGCTTCATAGCAAGCTCATCTTTAGCTTCGTAGCAGCTCAGCAGCTCCATTGTGGGCTCATTTCTTAGCTTTGCCTAAAGCTTTTTATAGCTCTATTGAGAGGCCTCTTTTAAGCTTTGCTGCAAGCTCAGTGGTAGCTTCACACAAGTTACCCTTATCTCCGTTGTAAGCTTATCTTTTAGTTTCGCATGAAACTCTTTTTGCTCCGATGCAAGCTCTTATGGCCATTTTTGACCATTTAAAAATCTCAGCATGAGATTAATGTGATAAAGTTAATTGCCATGATCTTTTCACTCCTTAATTGGTTCGAGAGGATCAAGGAAAATCCCTTAATCAGTTAGAAAAAATTAAGTGATTGTTGTAACAACCTTGAGCCAAATGGCTAATTAGCTTTGCTAGCTTCGCAGAAGCTGCGTTTAGCTTCACAGCGAAGCTATTTTAGCTTCACAGTGGAGCTAAACTGCTAAAAAATTAGGGGAGCAGTTATGCTCCCTTAAGCTTATAAATAGCCCATTGCTGGGCAGGCTCTAGGCTGGATTTTTTTGATTGCAGATTGGCTGGAAAATTTCTGAAGAAGACTGATCTTCTTAGAGAGAGTTTCTCAAGAAATCACTCTGCCGCTCCCAGGCTTTCCTCGGAGAACTTAGCTTCTCTTTCAGGGTGCTAATACCCTCACGGTCTTCCTTTCTCAAAGAACTTTTAGAACTAGATGAGAAGAAAATTGTTAAGCAGAAGACTCAATCACTCGCATCGTCAAAAGATCAAAGTGGTCACGTATCGACCAAACTTTCACCAACACACTTTCCTAGAAACTCTAGAAGAGAATTCTTGTAATTTTCTTTTTATTACTTGTAAATCTCTTCAAATTTTGTGAAGTTTCCCAGCATCAAAATTAATGGAAAATAATCTTCTTCTCATTGAATATCACATCCTTATGCTTAAGAATCTTTCAGTAAAGTTCCCAGATCTCAAAACTTATAGTCATACTCGCTTGTTTCATATCCAATGAAAATGCCCCTCTTGGACTTCAAATCTAATTTGCTCATGCGATCTAATTTGTCATGCATATAAGAGATACAACCAAATATACGCAGATAGTACAGATATTCCTCTTTCTCGATACATGCTTCTTCTAAAATCTCATAATTCAAAGGTACCAAAAGTCTTCTGTTGATCAGATACATCACTGTGTTGATTGTATCTGCCCAAAACTACTTGGGAATCCTGCGTGTATTCGTATGCTCTTGGCATGCTCCAAAAAGATCATTCTCATTCGCTCGGTCTCTCCATTCTGATGAGGATTTCTGAGAACCGTCTTTACACTTTTGATTCCCCGATTATCACAGAACTCCTCGAATTTACTATCGTAGTATTCACCCTCATTGTTTGACTTTCAGCACTTAAACTTCAAACCACTCTCATTTTCAACTTGGGCCAACCGCTTCTAGAACATATTAAATACATCTGATTTTTGCTTCAAAAAGTGAATCCAGATCTTTCTACATGCACTTTCAATAAATGTCATAAAATATAACGAGCCACTAAGAGAAGGAACAGAAGTCATACCCCATACAACAGCATGAACCAGCTCCAACCTTTCTGCCTTTAAGGATTTCTTCACTTTGAGAAATTGACTTTTCTCTGCTTTTCGTAGACACAGTCTTCACAGAAATCTAAATCAATAGACTTCAACCTTGGTAGCTTTCCTTTGGAGAGCATGATCGGTCACAAATATTGCATATATATTCCCATATTTATTATATAATAAATCTAT
This sequence comes from Agave tequilana, assembly GCA_038442645.1. Taxonomy (NCBI): domain Eukaryota; kingdom Viridiplantae; phylum Streptophyta; class Magnoliopsida; order Asparagales; family Asparagaceae; genus Agave; species Agave tequilana. The sequence continues at coordinate 31,856 of JAVJIF010026141.1, read as the reverse complement.
TATTTAGTCTTTTTTTATCTAATAATGTGCAAGCCTTTACAACGGGAGAAAGAAGAAAAAAACAAAGCCCAAAAGCCCACTGAAATTCAGATTAAGGATTAGGGCAAACTTCAGCTGAAAATCAAAAGATATTACGAAAGATAGCAGCAAATTAAACTGGTTAAACTCAGATTTTTGTAGATCCAGTTGGTTAACTGAACATCAATAGAAGAATCATTGAAATCAGAAGATCAAACAAGAAATCCTATTAGATAAAGGGAAAACACAAAATCTACATCCATCCCCCCCCGAATGTGTCCAGTTGGCCATATCCAAGCCACAGATACACAACTTTGCTATTGAGATAGGGGGAGCGTTTGCTCCCCCTATCTGTTCATGCTCTCCCCCTCTTATTTTTTCCTATAAATACCAGAAAATTTGTAGTGAGAAGGACCGAAGACTAGTTTAATTTTTTAGCTTTATTTTTAGGATTTAGAATCATTATTAGATAGTTTATTAGAACTTATATCTCATTTTAGTTTTTGTAGTTCCGTTCAGAAATAAGTGAAAGAGAGGAAAAAAGTGTGTAATTGACCATTGAAGTGACAATCAAAAGGGATTCACCATTGCTTATCTCTGCTTAAACTTTACTGTTATGTCTTTATTTTCAATTCATTTCATTTTCTTTTCCATAGTTATGAGTAGGTAAATAAATTTTCTGAGCTTACTATTCTTCTTCTATGATGTTTCTCTTCTTGATTGATCTCTATTAAAAAGAATCGAATGAATCATATGGATACCTAGATTAAGCCTTGCATATTGGCAAGTATTCTTGAAGGCAAATGAGAATGGGAAATAATTTGAACTAACTCTTGAAATAGATCTTAAAAAGAACTTATTTATATTCCATGCTTGCTTTAATGCTTTGATTTAATGCTTTGATGGTCTAATATTCAGCTTAATGAACGATTTCAAATCTTAAGTTAAAATTTTAAAAATTATCTTATGTGTTTTACTTGATCGCTTTCTATATGACTTAAATCTTCGCCTATGATCTTATTGAGACATTTTAAACTTTTAAGAGAATGACACATGTTTGAACAATAGAATAGTGAGCCCGGATTCTTCTTTATTAAAAACAAACAAATACAATCACTCTTAAAACCTTTTAAAGATCACTTTCTCCAAAACCTTTTTCAAGTTTTAAGTTTTTTTAAAATTATCTCTCTACTTTCCTTTCTCTTTTCACTTTAAAAAAAATACTAACACCATTCTTTGCTTTTGAAACAATACATCGAAATGCTTTCATCACATTCCTCCTCGTGGACATGTGATCATACACATATTTTGTATTCTTTTCATTACACTCCTATATTTATCATGTAATAAATCTGCTAATTTTCTTATCTTAAATGTCTATTTTACAGAAGATAATCATGGAAAGAAAGAGAATTAAACCAAATAAATATTAGTTAAAATCAGATTTAACTGGATCTATTTGGTTAGCTGAGGATGATCCAAGATCCAATCAATTAAAATCAGAGTTTGGTGAATCAATTAGGTTAACTTAAAGATCGATTAGGATATTACTACATCCAGAACAAACTAACGATTGGGGCAAATGTTCAGCTGAAGATCAGAGCAAATCAGAATGATAACACCAAATAAAAACGGGTAAAATTTAAATTTCTATAAATCCATTTTGCTTACTAAAAATCAACCGAGGATAATATAAAATACAGAGACCAAACTCAAAATCTAAAGGGATAAATGGATAGAGAGGAGATCAACAGATGAGATGAAGAAATTTTGACTCAGATTCAGATTGGATATATTTTAGTATTTGAATCATAACTTCTAAAAATCAAATCTGATGATTCAAGATGGTTTAGAAAGAAGACTTAAAAGACTACAACTCTTATGTTGATCACTGTTCTAATTCTGTCATTTGATAAGTTATATTCAGTAATCAACACGCCAATAAGCTGCAGATTAGAATTAAATATTTATATCAAATCAAGTTTGGAGATAATGGGAGGATTCAAATTCAGAAATAGCCAGCTCCCCTTATCTTTTGACTCATTTTCTTATCTATTTCTATGCTATAAATACCCCACACATCAGAGGCAGAGGTAGGATGAAGCAGAGATAGATTCTTATGCCAGTTTTTCATTCTTTTTAGTGTAAGTTTTTATTTTCTTTTTATGTAATTTTACTTTTCTTTATGTAACTGAGAGAAGAGACGAGTTTCATGGAGGAATAAGAGCAAGCTTGTACTGAGGTTGACAGCGGTATAAGTAAGTCTTTTCTTTCATTGTTATTTAAATCGAATCAGAGTTTCTTTTTCTTCTTTACTCTTGTTTTCGTTTACTTTCCTCTGATGTGTTGCAATCCAAGTGAATCTGATAGCCTCGAGACTACTTCACCATTGCAAGTTCCCTTAATGACCTATGGTAATGAACAACCATTCTTTTATTAGTTTAGCTTATCCTTTTCTTCATAATGTAAATCAGGAATGGAGAAGATCCTATACTCCATACTTGACACCTTCAAAGACTAGGTATGTCGTAGCTACAAATCCAAGGTATATGAGTGTTTTCCATTGAAAAATAATTTGCGGGAAAACTTACAAAAGAGAAAGAGGAGCGAAATTACTAGTAATTAAAATGAAATTACGGTAGATCTCCTCTGAGATTTCTGAGAAATTATACCGGTAGGAATCTGATCAGCGCGCGATCACTTATCCCTTTGATGATGCAATTGATTAGATGATCAAGCTGCCTCCTAATAGGATTCCTTTCTCGCTTGGTTCAGAAAATCGAATATTTGGAAGCAAGAGAATACTCTCTAGAAGAATCTCTGATTGAATCTCTTTTAGACAATCTTCTCTCTACAGCCCGTTAGCCCTTTTGTTCCTCTCTGTTTGTGAGCATCCGTCCTCCGTCTGTGTCCCTCAAGGGACTATTTATAGCCAAAATAGGGTGTAACTGCCCCCCTTGATTTCAGCAAGGCTGAATCGATCTTTAGCTTCGCGTAAGGCTACAAATGACCTTATAACAAAGTTGCTTGCGAGCTCCAGTGAAGCTAGAGGGCTCATGAGAATGCCTCTCTGCCGTTTGTGGCTTAATTATCTCTACTTAATGTGGGACGAAGTGGGCGGGTGTAAACGCCCACTTAAAGTGGCGTTAATCCCACTAAATTAGTGGGGTTTACCCATTAATCCTCCATATTAAATGGTCAATTGATGACCTGATAAAACTTGCTGCGGAGCTAAATTATGCGAAGTTAAGTTTCAGTGATCGAAGTTACATTCGTAGTTCATAGCCTCGGGCAAAGTTACCTTCAAGGCTTGGTGCGAAGTTAAGATTCAGTCCCATCCTTTTTCCTTCCAGTAAAGCTAGGAGTAACGCTTCTAGCGCGAAGCCCCTAGATCAGCCTCTAGCGGGGCTAGATGGGAAGCTTTGTGCGAAGCTAATGATTAGCCTCATAGCTCATAGCGAAGCTACTAAGAAATCTTTGCGCGAAACTGTAAGTTAACTCTTTGTGGAGCTATGAAGAGCTTCAAGGCGAAGCTAGACAAACTTAGCCTCTCAGGCGAGATTATCCCCTTGAGCAAATACAAGGCTAAGTGTTGAGCTAACCTAGCATCTTTAGGATTGCTTGGGTCTTTTAAAAATAACTTTGGCTTACTGTCTTCTTCACTGGATCAGTAAAGCCTAAGTCACTGCCTTACCCCTGGTAGTCAGCACGTCTCCTACTTATCTTTTGTAAATGTCGATAAGTTAGATGTCGTTCAGACCGATTGAAGATAAATGTTAGAGATTTGTTTTTTTATAGTGTCGACAAAATCGCCTTCAAAGTTTTCGTAAATCTGCAATGACATGGTTCAGATTTCAAAATACTTTGAACTACTTTGGTTGATGATCAATGGTATATGTTGGTGTGATCGTTACTTTGGTGGTTGAGTTCAACTTCGCCTTTAGCCGCTCTTTCAGGCTGGGACAGGTTCGCCGAGGAATTGTAATACTTCGCTTCCGTGTAGCTTCGCACTTCTAGGTGGCTTCGCCTTTGGGCTTCCTGAAGTAGCTTCGCTTAAACTGGGTTTGAATATTAGTACTAGCCTCGCGCTCGCTGTGATGGAACGACGTTCCATTCCCTAACGCTAACCGCCTTTGCGAGTTACAAGAGGGATTGCTCCCTTTTTCAAGGTTTGAATAACTTCACCTTCATTTACGAGGGAGATCATTCCCTTTTCTGAAGTTCAATTAATTTCATGCATATTTATAGAGGGATTGCTCCCTTTCTCGAGGCTAAGCATTTAAATGCTTTAACTTCGCCCATGCTCCTAGGTTTGAAGTAGCAGCGACGTAATCAGGCCATGAGGCCTATAAATAGGACGCTTGTGATCCTGCTAAGATAAACATATTTTCCTCTTTCTAACATCTCCTCATTGCCCAGGCAAGGAGATTGAAGTCCCTGAAGTGGTGAGGATGCTCACTCTGGTCATTACCCGACCAAGGGCTGGTGAGTCTCGGTCATCCAGAGATTTTATCAGTGACTTGTAGGGAGTTTATCTCCCTTAATGTTCTTAGATTTACCAGCTATTTCAGGGATTAAATTCTCTTGGTCTCTACATTTGGCTGATCTTTGGAGAAGAGTTTCAGTACTTTTTTGAACTTCCTGGCGAAGCTAGTATTCTGCCTAATCAGGCGAAGAACTTTTCTAGGCGAAGCTGTCGCCTTGGCCTTTCAGATAGGCGAGGGTGAGGCCTTACCTTTTCTAGACTAGTCTAGCTTCGCCATACAGGCGGGGCTAAGACTTGACCTTTTAAGGTTGAGCCAGTCTTGCCATATAGGTGGGGCTAAGACTTTGCCCTTCCTGGGCCAGTCTAGCTTTGCCATATAGGCGAGGCTAGGACTTGACCTTTTTTAAGGCTTGTCCGACCTAGCTGTCTAGGCGGAGCTGAGACTTGGCCTCTGCTAGGTTGGTCTAGCATTGCCGTGCAAGCAAGGCTATCCTCTACTTATCTGAAGTTTATCCTTAGGGCATAACAGGGCTGAATCTGGACTAGCTTCGCTTTTGGAACAAAACTTTGACTTAGAATTTCACCCCCCTTTTTTTATGCTAACTTATTTCCCGTTTGCATTGCAATATACTGTGCTCCCAATTCTTTCGTCTTGATGAAGGAGAACAAAAGCATGCCCCTTGATTTTCAATTCGAAGCTTTGGTCATAAGCAGGAGGAACATACTAGAATAGCTGATGCGCATTCCGAGAAGAGACCGACAGTCGCTAATCCGAGATGATCCACTTCGGGAAGAGGCTGGTAGTCATTTATTCGAGATGATCTACTTCAGGAAGAGGTTGGTAGTCGCTTATTCGAGATGATTCACTTCGGGAAGTTGGACGTCACCAGTAAGGTCTTAGATCCTTCCTTTGTTAATTTTGATTAACGAAGAGCCAGCTCTCTGGTGGCAAAATCTGCCATTAAGGATTACGACCCTGTGAAGGAGGAAATCCTTTCGTGTCCAGTTGGTCTGGTGGTCTTGGGACGACTTATCATCCTGAAAGTGGATAGGACACTTGTATGCCTTGGGAGCAAAGACTCTATTGTATGAAAGACAATCTTGATATATTATCAATGTATCTTCCCTTTTGAATAAATAAAATTTTTACTTTGTTCTCATTTACTTTGCTCACTGTCTTTCTTCTTGATCTCTGAAGAATCCGAAATGGACTGGCTTAGGTTAGGAATAATCTATCTGGTGCAGCCGTACGCTAAGTGATCCCACTCGATTTTCTGCATAGGCCTTTTCCCAAAGAAGAAGAGAAAAGCTCTTAGCGGAGCTAAGCTTCCAGCGAAGCTAAAGATGGATTTTCAGCTAAGTTAGAAACGAGCTCTCAGCGGAACCAGCGCAAAGTTTTCCGCGAAGCTAAAGATGAGCTCTCAGTGGAGCTAAAGCTCAGCTTTCAGCGAAGTTAACCAAGCGTCGCGCGAAGTCAACCCTGAACTCGCAGCGGAGCTAGTCCTCGGCAGAGCTAAAGTAAAGCTTCTCAGAGAAGGCATTTGGGCGCCATTTCAAATTAATTTGAAACGACTGCCAGCGCTCCTTTTTAGGAGGCGAAGGTAGACGATTTTATGTCTATAAAAGCCCGGTGGGCTGAAAGAGAGAATCACCTTCTCTTAAAAACGTTTTGAATTTTTCAGAGAGCAAATCTGTTTCTCCTTCTTCCTCATTCAGATTTTTAGAACTTCTCAGTTCTCATGGCCCCTAAGCGACGCGCAGGCAAAAGAGGCAGCGACCTCTGCTACGGATGCGTCATCTCCTCCTCTGATCATTGAACGGCCCATAGCGGGTAGGAAATTTTCCCTTTTCAGAGAACTTTGCTCTCTTTTTCAAGCTGATTCCTGGCTATTTCATGGTGAATTCGGAGTGATTCATCGTGACCCAGTGATCTTAGGGAGTTACACTCCCTTAATTTAATTCCACAGAATTTTTAGGGAATTTAATTCCCCTTTAATTTCACAATTTGGAATTTTAGAAACTGGCGGGTTTCTTTTCCAAATTTCTATGCGAAGCTAGCCTTTAGGGTTGTTCACATTCTATCAAGTGACAGGATACGAAGCTAGCCCTGGAAGCGTGGCTGAGAATAGGACTTTAAAGTCCTTTGAATAAATTTAGGCACCAATGTCTTTCCCGTGAAGATAGCCCTTAGGGCTTTTTGCATTTTGTTCAGCAACAGAATGCGAAGTTAAACTTCTGGAGCGAAGTTAATCACTATTTTCTGCACTCAGCCTTCGTGCAGAGTGTGAAGCTAATGCTAGGCTAGCTTCGCTCAGAGAGCGAAGCTATGCCTTAGCATTTTTCTTTTGCTTTACCTTCTCTTTTCTTTAGCTAATGGACTAATATAGTTTATTCTTGCTTTGCAGTGCACTATACTTCGGGACCCTTGAACAGCCTCTTCGGATCGCCAGGGGACTGGATGGAAATGTTAGCCAATAATTTCAGGTGCAAGTTTCGTTGTTCAGTGAGCGGATTACTCCTGGCCGCGATGCCCTTATCCACACCGGAGATCAATGTACAATGAGGAGTATTCTGACTACTGCTCCTCTAGAAGACTGCGATCGAAAGATTCACTGAAAGCCCACCTTCATGTTTGGGGACCAGCACTTGACACAGATAATCTGCTTCTAGCCAGGGAAGGGCAGTGGATCTTTAATCTGAACGATGAAAGTACTACCTTCCATCCAGCAAGCGTCATTTTCCGCTATCCTTCTTCCAATGCGTGACGAGGCCTCAGAAGATGAAGTGGCAAGTGACCCGGACCACTGACTCAGTTCATGTGGGTATATTGATAGCTGCGTCTCCTGATTATATAAGGGCAGGTCCTCCTCGTTGCATATTGGGTCTTCACCCTGAAAATGTTCTCCCCAACATCCCGGTGGGGGCAAATCCAGCTATGGCTCAGTCCTTTGTAAATCAGTTCTTCGAAGTCCATGGGAACTACCTGGCAACTGATTTTAGGACCCCAGGCTGGATTCATCCTCCCAAGGCTTGGTGGAGGGATTTGACCATATATGTCCCGGCCCATTTTGAGGAGGATTTGGAGAGGCTGAGGCTCTATGAGACTGTCTGTCACGCCCCGCTTCCCAAAATACGCTGGAGCGGAGACGCGATATGAGTCGGCGATACATATACGCAAGGATAATACCTCACGTATACGCGCTAAGCCTTAAGTAACCTGAAACAAGCTATAAATCCTAACTATAATGAATCATGATTACTACAATATCTCATATAAGCATCCACGCATGATATCATATAAATGAAGAACTGGAATAACAACTGAATCTGATATAAAGAATCAGGAAATAATATGAAGGCAAGAAAGATAAGAATACTGGAATCGAATAGGGAGAAGTTCTAGCTCTTCGCGAAGCGTACGGTCTCAACGAACATCTGAACAATAGAAACAAAGCGTCCAATATCTAGACGTGCAAATCCAGGGTCGTCAGAAAGCGACCTAGTGAGTGTGTGTAAAGAGGAGAGCTCGTGCATATAAACAATGTGCACAGAATAATAACAAGATAAACTACAGACGGAAGATAAATATATAACATGATAAACAGATAACTAAAGGATAACTGCATAACAACATGAATGAAGATAAAAGTCAACTATCACAATTATAAATAAGCAACTGATATCTGAATGTGTAACCTAGCATATGTCAGTAGTCTGGTTGGTTATTATTAACCTAACTAATGTAGTACTTAGTTGTGTCCCATACCACAACCGTTTTCCCACATATCAAACAAAGTTATCGTTATTGTAACTGCCTGCCAATGTAGTGCATGTGTTTTGAAAGAGTACCGTGCATGCCCAGTACCACGGTCTAACACCCCTGGCGCTGAACCAGGACAAGCCGCAAGGCTTTAACAACTGAAGACCACAACCCCACACGAAAAGACAACTAGTGTGGCGCCATAATCCGGGCATAGCCCTGACAACTGACAACTGAATAGGTAGCCAGTACTACCTTGGTTCCCCATGGTTGGAACCCACAACTCGGTACCATAATAAGTCCTTCCAAAATACACGACATGCATCATCAGGTAATTACCCCTTGTTCCCCCGGGTTATGATATCTTTTATTAATAAGCAATCAATGTGAGTTATTATTAAAGAGTAACTGATATCTCTAACAACTAGTGATGTCAATACTAGCCGATAATCTGACAACTGTGATATCTGACAACTGAGTAACTGACAACTAATATCTGACATCCGAAATAAGTTACTGGAGATATAGACACTAACACAATAGTGTCACTAACAACTGGTAACTGATACAGATATCTACCAACTCCTATAAACTCTGAGCACGTCATATCATCACCAACAAATAATCTCACCAATAACTGATAAAATGATGAATGCTATCTAATAACTCTGAAATATAAGATCACCGATATCGACTAGATCACTATCACAATAACTCAATCTCTATATTACTAAACATGAAGCACATGGTATATCCTCGAGATCAACAAGCCAACACATATCGTCATTATATCTAAATAGAAAACATCCTCAAATAACATATGGTCTAGAATATCTACTTCTGACACTCAATATCAACAAAATATCATCTAAATAAATCCCAAATACTCACAACTATAAATCCAGCTACGTCAAACCTATCTTAATGAGTTCAAGATCCGATATAAAGAATGTAAATTCTAGGTCAACTCTAACTCAAATAAATCCAAATCACAATCCAACTAAAACAGTCACATCTAAATACTGATCAATATCCAATGTAAATAACATAAATCCCAGTTCAACCCAAACTCCAAATGAGTCCATATACTTATCCAAGCATCAAGAAATCTAATCTCTTAGTAAAGTAGCATCAAGAAATCTAATCTCTTAGTAAAGTAATATCATAACAAGTCCGTCATCAATACCCGAATGAATCATCACCTAAGTTATTACCAAATGAAAGAATAACAAGTCTAAGAAGTACTCTACATGAAACAAGTCATCTATCCTCAAATATGATCTGGGCGAACTAACCAGTGGATCGAAATGAGTCACTGTCTAAGGTACGTCAAAATTAGGCCTAAGCCAATAACGCCAAACTACCACACATGAAATAACACTTATATAAGCTGATATTAACTACGTAATTAAAGTGAACAATTATAAATGTCTCATGAAGTGGTACAAGTAATCAAACTGGTAAAATATAACAGAAAGTCACATAAAATGATAAGAGTAACATGTAAATGCATACTGACAATGGTAAATACACATGAACGAATACTCACATGAAATGACGCAGTTTCAGAACGAATCGCCGTCTAGTCTTCACTGCACGAACCGGTGCTGATCTACGGATCATCCCATGGGCCAGTCTTCGAATCACCATTGTATCAGGTCCACAATGAACACGAATCCGGAGCGGGTCTGGGTCTCCTGTAGCGGATCCGGATCACACCGAATGAATCCAAAATACTATAACACGCAGCAGAACACATACAAATAAATATAAATACACGCTAAACACCCACACGTGCATACGGACACATACTCGCACACCTACACGCGTACATATACAAGTATACACATACATACATACTATATGCATACATACCCAAACTTACATACATATTATATATATATATATATATATGTATATATATATATATATATGTATATATATATATATATATGTATATATAATATATATATATATATATATATATATATATATATATATATATATATATATATATAACACATGCTTGTAAATGTACACACACCCCCTTATGCATAATTATTCATGCATACACTAAACATAATGCAAACATTCATGAATTAACAAACACCACATGATTAATTACATACACCTAATATTTGCAAGATGGGGGAGATGACTCACGGCCGAGGGGCCGCCAGGGCTGTTGTTGCTGTGGGGCGGTAGTGTGTTGGTGCGCCAGGCTCTGAGGGAGGAGCGCTGAGCTTGGTGGCGCATAAGAAGTGATGGAGGTCAGGGTGCTGTGCAGGATGGCCTGGGGTGTTCGCTGGTGGTACATGGCCTGGGCTTGGGGAATTGCTGCCGAGGGGAATCTTCTGTGCGCCTGGGTGTGACAGGGTAGCGGGGCAGGCTGCCGTGCTGGAACAGGGCTGGAGTTATTGGCTTGAGGTGCTGCAAAGTAGTGGGGTGGAAGATGGAAAGGTGCAGGTGAGTTGGGCCTGGTCTGAGGGCAATGCAATGCGCTGGATCTGTGCACAAGGCTGCTGGTTGGCCTTGCCAGAGATCTTGTCCATCCCCGTGGCCATCATCTGCGCGACCAGCTTCATCTCGGCCTTGAGATGGTCCTTCAACTTGTAGATTGAAAATCACCTAGAGGGGTGGTGAATAGGTGATAATGCTAATCAAAGGGCAATTTAAAAATTTAAAGCTATAACAATCACAATCAAGAATCACAAGATGAATGCAAGCAAGTAAGTATGATGAGCAAGTAATAAGTGCAAGCAAAGTAGAGTAAGAATTGCAAGAATGTAAACCAATCGCAAACACAAGGATATGTTATCGAGGTTCGAGCACCCAGCTCTACTCCCCGCCTTCCCCAGAAGGATTCCGACCACTTCCACTATCACAAAGATCTCAAATACAATGGAGTACCCAACTCCTACAATCTCAAGAACAAGTAATTATCTTGGTAGTCAAAAGACCACAAACTCTCTCTTTCAAATATCTCTTCCCTTACAAAGGTCCTTAGAGAATATTGAGTAGGAATGAAGCTCTTGTGTGTAAGGAGAAAAGAGAATTAAATCAGAGAGTATTTGAAAACCTTTCAGAAAATCAGTGAGAAATTCAGCACAAAAACCAAGAAACAAGTCTCTTTTGAAAGCCTTAAACTTTTGAATTTTCTAGCAATAATTGTTGTAACCAATCTCTCCCCAAACCCCTATTTATAGGAGAGGGCTAGGGTTTAGGGATAAAACATAATTACTGATGTTTAGGAGGTAATCAGGTCAAAATATATCCTTAAACGAATTTTTAAACACAAAAGACAAAAATAAACAGCTCTTAAAAATCTGCCCGTTACTGTTCAAACGGTCAGATCGGTCGACTGGGCCGGTCGACCGGTAGTACAAAAATTCGACCGTTATAGGCTAGCGGTCGACCGACCCGGTCGACCGATAAAACCTGTGAGCAAAAACAATAGTCCGGTCGACCGCCCCGGTCGACCGACAGACATGCACATGGATACGTGCATCTGCCAGAACTTCGGTCGACTGGTCCGGTCGACCGGACCAGACTGACACAGACTCGGTCGACTGCCCCGGTCGACCGGATCAGGTCAAAAATTGATTTTAGAAAAGAAAACAAAGAGGATTTTGATTTTAACAAAAATACTTTTGAACAGGGAATAGTATAAAACATAAATATATATCTGTAGGCAAAAACTTGTATGCAAAATATTTTTGTATAATTTATAAGAAATTATTTTGGAATAAGCATGTGCGCAAAAACGTGTGTGATAGAGCTTCAAACCTATCCACTATTCTTTAACATACTATAAACTGAAAAACAAATTACATGAAGACTTCTTGAGCTATCTTCAAGTCTTTGAGCCATCCAATGCCTTGCTAGTGCCTTCTCTTCTATGATCCTTCCTTGATGTGCAATTTGCCTTCCTTACTTTGTGGAACTTAGAAGTTCTTGCAATAGCTAAGCGAATGGTCTCTAAACATGGTACAAACCTGAAACTTATCTTAACAAACTTGTTAGTACCAAATAGCACTAATTTGGTTTGTCATCATCAAAACACAAAACAATTGGAGAGTGTAACCTCTTGGGCCAACAATCTCCCCCTTTTTGATGATGACAAAACAAATAGGCTATTGACAAAAATGTAGGGAGGAGAAAACTCCCCCTCAAATTATGCTATACATAAAACACAAGAATATGCTCTAGATACCAATAATTGAAATGATGCACCAATTATTGAAACTAATATAAAACACAAAAATTGCTCTTGATACCAAAAATACCAAAACAACTAAAACACAAAACAAGAATTCTCAAAATACATGAATTCAAAAACTCATACATACATAAACATAAAACTCATAAAACAAATCTTTAAAATTAAAGCATATAAATTCATATGGAACCATATAAATTCATATGGAACCAAGACCAAATGAACTTATTTTTGTCATGTAAACTTATTCTCCCCCTTTTTGTCATACATCAAAAAGGGTTATGAAAAACATGTCTATTCAATAATACAAACATTAAGTTCTCCACAAATAAACGAAAATCTAGCAAAATCAAGGGTTTTAGTGAAAATATCGGCTAGTTGTAAATCCGTGGAAACATAATCAATATCTATATCACCTTTCTCAAAATGATCTCTAAGAAAGTGATATCTAATCTCAATGTGCTTGGTCTTACTATGTTGATTTGCATTTTTGGTCATGTGTATAGTACTAGTATTATCACAAAATATTTTTATATGATCAAAGTGCAAATCAAAATCAAGGAGAGTATGTTTCATCCAAAGGACTTGTGCACAACAAGCCCCCGCGGCAACATACTCCGCCTCGGCGGTTGAGAGAGCTACGGAATTTTGTTTCCTAGAGGACCATGAAACAAGACAATTACCAAGAAATTGACATGTCCCACTAGTACTCTTTCTATCTACTCTACAACCCGCATAGTCGGCATCCGAATAACTAGTCATTGAAAAATCTATAGTTTTCGGATACCAAAGACCCATTCCAATAGTGCCCTTAATATAACGAATAATGCGTTTTACCGCAATAAGATGAGACTCTTTAGGACACGATTGAAATCTAGCACAAAGACACACACTAAACATGATATCCGGCCTACTTGCCGTCAAATATAAAAGACTTCCTATCATGCTTCTATATAATTTAATATCAACATTTTTACCTTGTTCGTCCTTATCAAGCTTGGTTGTAGTTGCCATTGGAGTGTTGCAAGCCTTTGATCCTTCAAGCCCAAACTTCTTTACTAGCTCCTTTGCGTACTTGGCTTGGTTAATGAAGGTTCCGTCTTGCAATTGCTTGATTTGGAGTCCAAGGAAGAAATTTAGCTCACCCATGGAAGACATTTCAAATTCTAGTTGCATTACCTTCTCAAAATCCTTGCATAAAAGCTCATTAGTAGATCCAAAAATTATATCATCAACATAAATTTGCACAATTAAAATATCATTATCAACATGCTTAGTAAAGAGAGTTGTGTCTACTTTGCCTTTAATAAAATCATTTGAAATGAGAAAACTAGAAAGCCTTTCATACCAAGCTCTTGGAGCTTGTTTCAATCCATACAAAGCTTTATCAAGTTTAAAAACAAAATCGGGATGAACATGATCAATAAAACAGGAGGTTGAGAAACATAAACTTCTTCATTAATAAAACCATTTAAAATGCACTTTTTACATCCATTTGAAAAAGTTTAAAATTTTTAAAACATGCAAAAGCTAGTGTCATCCGTATGGCTTCAAGCCGTGCTACGGGTGCAAAGGTCTCCTCAAAGTCAATTCCCTCAACTTGAGTGTAACCTTGGGCCACTAACCTAGCTTTATTCCTAATGACATTTCCGGACTCATCCATCTTGTTTCTAAAGATCCACTTAGTACCAATTATTGGTCTATCGTGGGGCTTAGGAACAAGGTGCCAAACTTGGTTGCGCTCAAATTGATTGAGTTCCTCTTGCATGGCAAGCAACCAATATGGGTCCGTCTCGGCTTCGAGAATGCCTTTGGGTTCAAAATGAGAAATGAAAGCAAAGTTACCACATAGGTCATGGAGTTTGGAGCGCGTTGTGACTCCTTTAGATGCATCACCCAAGATGAGCTCCTTAGGATGATTTGTAGCGTATCTCCAAGCTTTAGGAAGCGGTTGAGTGCTTTCCTCCTTATCCTCTTGAACTTCACCAATAGGGTCTAGCTTTTCTTCTTGAGCGGGTGAGTCCTTCAAGGATAGTCTCTCCATGTCTTCACCTAATGGTTCAATCTCTACAACATTCTCAACAACCACATTAGATTCTTCAAATTTAACATGCATGGATTCTTCAATGGTTTGAGAAGATCTAATGAAAACTCTATATGCTTTGCTAGTAGAGGAATATCCAACAAAGATAGCCTCATAAGCCTTAGCATCAAATTTACCCAAATTATCCTTAGTATTCAAAACAAAACACTTGCATCCAAAAACTTTAAAATATGCAACATTTGGTTTTCTAGAATGATACATTTCAAAAGAAGTTTTTGAAGAATTTTTTCATAAATAAATACGATTCGATATATAGCATGCGGTGTTTACGGCCTCGGCCCATAAATATTGAGGGAGGTTATATTCACTTATCATTGTCCTAGCCATCTCTTGAAGTGTTCTATTTTTCCTTTCTACAACTCCATTTTGTTGTGGAGTTCTAGGACAAGACATTTCATGCTTAATTCCCTTTTCATCACAATAAGTCATGAAGAGTTGGTTAACAAACTCACCACCTTTATCACTTCTTATTCTCAAAATCGGAAAACCCTTTTCTTTTTCAACTCTTTTTCGAAAAATTTTAAAATGAGAAAAAGTTTGATCTTTATTTTGCAAAAAGAAAACCCAAGTAAAACGGGAGAAATCATCAACCAAAACAAATGCAAATCTACTTCCATTTAAACTCTTAGTTTTAGTTGGTCCAAAAAGATCCATATGAATTAATTCTAAAGGCCTAGTTGACATGATATCCTTGATTGGTTTAAAGGAAGACTTGGTTTGTTTCCCAAGTTGGCACGCACCACAAATGCGGTCTTTCTCAAAATTCAAGCAAGGTATACCCTTCACCAATTCCTTTGAATTAATCCTAGAAATTGTAAGATCACCTAGAGGGGGGGTGAATAGGTGATGGCTAATCTAATGGTCACTTATGACAAATAATGCGGAATTAAAACTAAGTTGACCAAATTAAAATTTCTTTTAATTAAACACTTATGTATAACTCAAGAGTGTTGCCGAATTCCCCTTGCGAGGCTCTGGACAAGCTCCTCTAGATTCCCCTTGAATGGGTTGAGGTGCCGCGTTGGCTCTCTTGGTTGAATACTAGTGTTAACAACAATCCCAAGCAAGTATGTATATCAATTATGAGCACAAGGGAATATATCATGCATATATAAGATGAACACAATAAATTTGAATGCAAGATATAAAAGAGACAAAGAGAGAGAGAGGGATAGAGTAAGCAATCGCAAACACAAAGGGTTTGTTTCGAGGTTCGAGCACACTTGCTCTACATCCCCGCCTTCGACACACGAAGGATTTCCACTATGTAAGATCCCACCGGATCTCTCCTCGGTGCCGTACACCTACAACCCTCGGACTCCCAAGTCCCGTACACACGCAAGTCCACCGACTCGCCGAGGCCGTACCTCGAACCACCAAGAGTTCACAACCGAACTCTAGCCACCAACAACGAGCACACTTGCCCGTTTCCTCAAATACAAAGAAAAGATCTCTTTGATGATCACAACACTTGATCACCTAAAGAGCACTCTCACTACAACACACCTATAGGAATATCTAGCAATGGATAGCTCAAGTGTGTGGTGAGAAAATGAAGGAAAGAAAGCTTTGTTGGAAAACACAAGAAATCACTTAAACACTCTCTTGATAAAAACTCTTCCTTTTGATTGGAAGTATTTGCACTAAAATCTTGTAGAGAAACTCCTCTAAAAGTGTCTGAAAAACAGCTCAAAAAGTCTCCTAAATGTTCACCTCAAAACAGATGACAAAATCCCAATTTATAGGCTGCCAGAAAATAGAGCCGTTGGGGTTCTGTCAGAGCTGGCGGTCGACCTCCGGTCGACCGGCCAACGGTCATTTTTCTGACCGTTGCAGCCACCACCGGTCGACTGGTGAGTCGACCGCTCTTCTGGAATGAACTGTCGGTCGACCGATCCGGTCGACTGGCAATTTCCAGAGAGCAACAGGTTTGGGTCGGTCGAGTATCGGTCGACTCCGGTCGACTGATACGCACATGCACAAAAACTGTGCATGTCGGTCGAGTGCCGGTCGACTGCCGGTCGACCGGTCACTGAGAAATTCTGAAAAATCAGAACTTCCAGGACCTGGACAATTTGGATTTGGTTTTGGGTCTTGGATAAAATGTTTTGGTCTTGAAAAATCATAGAGTATGAGCATGTGTCATACTACTATCAAGGTAAAATACTTGGTAAAAATTCTTTTGATAAAAACCTAATTTTCCATGAAATGTTTTTCCAAACCTTTATCAAATACAAAACAAGATATTTGAGTCCATTTAAAAGCATAGTGTGTATGGATATGATCCACTCCACAATCAATATGAAATATCTATGTTTTTGAAATCTAGTATACAACTTGGTTTTGGTTAAAGAATATACATGATAGAAATACCAAAAACCAACAAATATTTTGTCTCAAAGAAAAATCTTTTTCTACTCTAGAAAATCTTTTACTAAATAAAAATTCTTTTCTAAAAAGAAATCTTTTATGAAAGCACTTTAAATCAAGAGTTCTAATCAAGAGTGTGTGTGTGTGATATAACTTGAGCAATCCACCAACTATCTATCCTTTACATTTTTACTAAAACAAAAATACAAATTTTATACCTAGACACAAGTCTTCAACTTCTTGAAGTCTTCACTTGAAGCTTCACATCATCTTGACTTGGTCCAAGCTTGATCCAAAAACTTCCTTGGATCACCACATGCAAGCTCCAAATCTTGTTCTTTTATCCTTTATTGAGCTATGCACCTACTAAGATCTTGATCATGAATCTGTCACTAATTAAACACAAGATCATTAGTAACTATAACTACATGAGTTGATCATCATCAAAACTAGGGTGAAGGGCCTTTGGGCCAACAATCTCCCCCTTTTTGATGATGACAAAACTCATGGAGTTATATATGCATGGATTAAAGTAAAGCTTCAAAGAAGCTCCCCCTTAACTCATGCATACCAAATAAATAAAAGATATGTCAATAAAAGCACATGACATGTATGCAATGTAGGAGATGCAATCATATAAATCAAATCATAAATCAAATCTTTTGCTCCTAATTGCAAGACAACATATATGCATAAATACAAATCTTACTCCCCCTTAAGTAAGGAACCAAATACTTCTCCCCCTT
This sequence comes from Agave tequilana, assembly GCA_038442645.1. Classification (NCBI taxonomy): domain Eukaryota; kingdom Viridiplantae; phylum Streptophyta; class Magnoliopsida; order Asparagales; family Asparagaceae; genus Agave; species Agave tequilana. The sequence continues at coordinate 14,153 of JAVJIF010026141.1, read as the reverse complement.
AAGTAAGGAAATCATGAAATCATGCATATAAAATCACAAATTCTTCTCCCCCTTTTTGTCAATCATCAACAAAGGGTTCAAAGAAAAATACATCAAACAAATTTTTCTCCCCCTTTTTGTCAAAAACAAAGAAATCAAGGAGGGTAAAATACAAATCAATCAATAAAATTTATATGCGATATAAATTCATGAAGAGGAAGACGTTAAGTTAGCTTCCCGACACATATACATTACATGAAGGAGGGATGACAAGCCCTAATTCACATAACGTATAATATGTCATGCATACGAGGAGATGTGAAGCTCCCCCTACACACGTATATCACATAAAGAAGAGTTGTCAATCTCCTCAATTTATAATATACTCAACATGAATCTATATGTAAGAGAGATGTTAAGCTCTCCTTGCATATAGACAATACAAATCAAAAATTTTGAATTTTTCTTATGAAAACAAAATTTTGAAATATCTTAAAATACAATATTTTCTTTTAAGGTACCAAATGTAGAACAACAAATTTTGAATTTTGATACCAATTATGAAATACAATGCATAAACTTGAAGATAAATAAGATTTGAAGTAAGCTTAGCATTAACAACTTTGTGCTTAAAAATATAAGAGTCAATTTTAGCTAAAGCACAAGTACAAATCATATATATGTATGAAAGGAGTATATTAATTGAAGTAGATACATACATATATGAAAGAACAAAATATGAGTATATACAACAAGAGTCAAATTGATACCATTTGAAAATATCCAATGATACCAATTGAAAAGTAAGCATAAGTGTATACATCATATAATCTACCATATGAAGAATTCGAACTAGTTAAATGAACTTGTTTTAAGAACTAGTACGAGATCCTTCCATCAAGGAATAAGTTAAAAAGTTTTTCATGAAAGATCAATGAAACACAAGGCACTAAAAAGCACTCTATCCATAAAGTCCATATCAAAAAGAAGTGAGTGTGATAGTGTTATGTGAAACATGGTATCATGAAAATTAGCAATAAAACTCAATATTCCTTAAAATCATAAATTTTGAAAATACGAAAATCATCACAAATTTTAATATATGAAAATCATCAAAATTCTATTTCATAGCATATGTATGTTTTGACAAGACATTAAGTATACATACATATCCCCAAAATACAATTGAGTCCTTATAAATAGATTTGCATGAAAAGCAAATGACTCAAGAGGTATCCATGTATATCTTAATGTTTTGGCAAAATAACCATATACATGAAATGAAATCACATGATCATAACATAAATCCAAATGGGAATACAAGTTTAAGAATATAATGATCATCAACATAAGGCTATACTAGTACATCTAATAGGCACAAATAAGCATTCAACCCAATCATATATAGATTTATTTGTGGTCCATAAGGTGTACAAGTATAAATCCAAGTTTGACAAATACTAAAATCTAAACTAATATTCAATACAATGAAGCATCAAAATTTTGAAATCACAAAGGAATTAATCCATAAAAATAGAATCATGTGCAATACTTGAAGAATAGATAACTAGTTTAAATAAATTTTTGACAAACAAGTTAAAGATCCTTCATAAAATAAAAATCATATGTTTTTCATGAATACTACTAAATACATAAAAGTTCAAGCACTCATATTCCATAAAGCTCCAAATTATATATTTTCTTAAAGATAGAGTGTTCAAAGGTTATGTAAATAGTATCTACATGAAAATAGTCATAGAAGTCCAAATCAAATCATGACTAAAATTTTTATTTAACAACACACAAAAATCATTTGTATCAAAACAAATCATCAAAAAAAAAAAAAAAAATTTACATGGTATATGTATGAATTATACAAATCCAACAATATGCATACATATCCCAAAAATAAAAGAGTCTATTAAATGTTTGCATGAAGGCAAGAGACTCACGGGTATACATGTATATTTATTAGATTTGAATTAAGCATGCATATACATGAAGTAAATCACAAAAATTGGCAAAACATGTATAAAAGAGAATCATCAAAACTAGATTATACACATGCATAGAGTGGATACAAGTGAGCATGAAGTTCAATCATATATGAGTCAATTGTAATTCACTATTTGTATATGTATACATACAAGTTTGATATATTCTACATCTAAGCATGTAAATACCACATGAAGCACAAATCAAACAAAATCATGAACATGCTATGAATGTATGAAATAAGTAAAAGCATGTATATAAAAATAGGAGTTAAGAAATTGTTACCAACTTCAAAGCTCCAAGCATGGTGGATTTTTCCACCAAAATTTCCTTGATAGCAATGCATCTACAAGAGTGTCCATCATATCCATTGCATTCACTACCAAGGCACCAATCCTCTCACGTTTTGTGAGAGCCCTCACCTACATCAAAATCAAAAGGTGGGGTTTTGGTACCCATGTTTTCTTGGGTCCTTTGGGGTTAGCATTGTTGTAAGGAACCCAAAATTTATTATACTTAGCAAAATATAAATATGGTTTCTTATCAAAACAATATCTTGCTAGATGGCCTTTGCGGCCACAATATGTACAAATGTACACCTTAGCATGATGCTTATGAGTGTGATTGTGATCGTGATGTGCACTATAAGCATGAGCATGATGTGTATGAGCATGAGCATGGGGAACTTGTTTCTTTTGAAACAAGAATTCCAACTTAGAATGGTTGAATGCACATGTGCTCAAATTAGAGCTCAAATTATCTATCTTATTTTCAAATTATTAATCTCACTAGTGGAGGCATGTAAAGCATGGTGAGATATATGATCAATTTTCTTTTTCTTTTTACAAACATCTTCTTTTTCTTTTTCACAATCTTTCTTTTCAAAGTCTTGTTTTCTTGAAAAACAACTTCTTTTTGAGTTTCCACCAAAATAATCTTTTCCTTCAAAATAGTGTTCCCTTCACATAAATCATTTATTTTAGACATAAGGGAAACATTCTCATTTTTCAAATCATTATTTTCTTTTTCTAAACATGCAAGTTTATTTCTAAAAGAATCATTTTCTACATGCATGCAATCAATGTTCTTTTTCAAACCTTTATTATTCTTTTCTAAGCATGCAATGTTATCTCTATATGAATCATGTTCATTATGCATGCAAGCAATGTCCTTTTTCAAATTTTATTTTCTTTCTTAATTATGTCATATCTTTCAAGCAATAATTGGCATAAAGAATTTAGCTCATCATATGACATACTAGCATCCTCATCATCGGATTCGGTATTTACCTCAAGGGGGTCATCCCCTTGGACCATGTAGCACTTGTTGGAGGTGTCGCTTCCAATATCCGAATCACTCCCCGCAAGGTATTGTTCATTTTCGCCAAGGGAGATGAGGGTGTTCCAAACTACAAAAGCCATATCAATATTAGCAACCCTAAATAAGTAATCATCATTTAGGGTACTCTTCAAAGCATTTAGGGCTTTTGTATTAGCCTCAAGATTCTTACCATCTATACAATAAGCCTTATTAGTAGTGGCAAGATATACATTATAACCTAGGGCTTTGAGGAATAATGACATCTTAACTTTCCAAATGTGGATGTTAGGAATGTCAAAGGTGGGTGGTGACATAAAGTCCATGGTGAGGTGTGTGTGTACAACAAATATTGTGATTAGCCCAAATGTAGGATCTTTGACTCTTAGGTTGTTAGACCCTTATCAAGAGCACTAGCTCTGATACCAATTGTAAGATCACCTAGAGGGGGGGTGAATAGGTGATGGCTAATCTAATGGTCACTTATGACAAATAATGCGGAATTAAAACTAAGTTGACCAAATTAAAATTTCTTTTAATTAAACACTTATGTATAACTCAAGAGTGTTGCCGAATTCCCCTTGCGAGGCTCTGGACAAGCTCCTCTAGATTCCCCTTGAATGGGTTGAGGTGCCGCGTTGGCTCTCTTGGTTGAATACTAGTGTTAACAACAATCCCAAGCAAGTATGTATATCAATTATGAGCACAAGGGAATATATCATGCATATATAAGATGAACACAATAATTTGAATACAAGATATAAAAGAGACAAAGAGAGAGAGAGGGATAGAGTAAGCAATCGCAAACACAAAGGGTTTGTTTCGAGGTTCGAGCACACTTGCTCTACATCCCCGCCTTCGACACACGAAGGATTTCCACTATGTAAGATCCCACCGGATCTCTCCTCGGTGCCGTACACCTACAAACCCTCGGACTCCCAAGTCCCGTACACACGCAAGTCCACCGACTCGCCGAGGCCGTACCTCGAACCACCAAGAGTTCACAACCGAACTCTAGCCACCAACAACGAGCACACTTGCCCGTTTCCTCAAATACAAGAAAAGATCTCTTTGATGATCACAACACTTGATCACCTAAAGAGCACTCTCACTACAACACACCTATAGGAATATCTAGCAATGGATAGCTCAAGTGTGTGGTGAGAAAATGAAGGAAAGAAAGCTTTGTTGGAAAACACAAAATCACTTAAACACTCTCTTGATAAAAACTCTTCCTTTTGATTGGAAGTATTTGCACTAAATCTTGTAGAGAAACTCCTCTAAAAGTGTCTGAAAAACAGCTCAAGAAGTCTCCTAAATGTTCACCTCAAAACAGATGACAAAATCCCAATTTATAGGCTGCCAGAAAATAGAGCCGTTGGGGTTCTGTCAGAGCTGGCGGTCGACCTCCGGTCGACCGGCCAACGGTCATTTTTCTGACCGTTGCAGCCACCGGTCGACTGGTGAGTCGACCGCTCTTCTGGAATGAACTGTCGGTCGACCGATCCGGTCGACTGGCAATTTCCAGAGAGCAACAGGTTTGGGTCGGTCGAGTATCGGTCGACTCCGGTCGACTGATACACATGCACAAAAACTGTGCATGTCGGTCGAGTGCCGGTCGACTGCCGGTCGACCGGTCACTGAGAAATTCTGAAAAATCAGAACTTCCAGGACCTGGACAATTTGGATTTGGTTTTGGGTCTTGGATAAAATGTTTTGGTCTTGAAAAATCATAGAGTATGAGCATGTGTCATACTACTATCAAGGTAAAATACTTGGTAAAAATTCTTTTGATAAAAACCTAATTTTCCATGAAATGTTTTTTCCAAACTTTTATCAAATACAAAAACAAGATATTTGAGTCCATTTAAAAGCATAGTGTGTATGGATATGATCCACTCCACAATCAATATGAAATATCTATGTTTTTGAAATCTAGTATACAACTTGGTTTTGGTTAAAGAATATACATGATAGAAATACCAAAAACCAAACAAATTTTGTCTCAAAGAAAAATCTTTTTCTACTCTAGAAAATCTTTTACTAAATAAAAATTCTTTTCTAAAAAGAAATCTTTTATGAAAGCACTTTAAATCAAGAGTTCTAATCAAGAGTGTGTGTGTGTGATATAACTTGAGCAATCCACCAACTATCTATCCTTTACATTTTTACTAAAACAAAAATACAAATTTTATATACCTAGACACAAGTCTTCAACTTCTTGAAGTCTTCACTTGAAGCTTCACATCATCTTGACTTGGTCCAAGCTTGATCCAAAAACTTCCTTGGATCACCACATGCAAGCTCCAAATCTTGTTCTTTTATCCTTTATTGAGCTATGCACCTACTAAGATCTTGATCATGAATCTGTCACTAATTAAACACAAGATCATTAGTAACTATAACTACATGAGTTGATCATCATCAAAACTAGGGTGAAGGGCCTTTGGGCCAACAGAAATATGGTCAAAAGATGCATGTCCTAATCTTCTATGCCAAAGCCAAGAATTTTCATCAAAAGCATTCAAGCATTTAGTAGAACAATCTAAATTAAGCATGTCAATGATATAAACATTATTATCACGAAAACCGGTAAGAATACAAACATCGAATTTAACATCAAAAATCTTGCATGAGGAATCATCAAAAACAACTTTAAGTCCACGGTCACAAAGTTGACTAATTCTAAGCAAATTATGTTTTAAACCATCTTCTAAAACAACATTCTCAATAATAGGAGATGCACCAATTTGAATGTTACCTATACCGATGATAGTTCCTTTGGAGTCATCCCCGAAGGTGACGGTGCCACCTTCCATGTACCTTGATAGGGTTGTGAAGTTGTTGATGTCCCATGTCATGTGTCTTGAACAACCACTATCAAGGTACCACCGCTCCCTACGTCTTGGAGCTTTGGTGTGTACCTACATCAAACAATTTAAGACTTGATTTTGGTACCCACATTTTCTTGGGTCCTCTAGGGTTAGTGTCATGAACCCAAACAAGATTATTTGTTCTATTTAGTTGATCATAACAAAACTTAGCTAAATGTCCATTTTTACCACAATATGTGCATCTATACACTCTACCATATTTAAAAGCATAGTGAGTGTGTGATTTGTGAGCATGAGCATTGTGAGCATGAGCATGAGAGGTGTTAGCATGAGAATTTTTAGCTTGTGAGTGTTAGCATGTGAAGTGTGCTTTTTAGAAAACATGTTCTCAAGTTTCTTAGTATTGAAAGCACAATCATTTAAAACTTTTTCGAAATCATTCATTTTGGATTTAAAAGAAGAAATTTCTTTTTCATCAATAATAGGAGATTTTGCCTTACAAGTACTCTTGTAGGCACAAAATTCTTTTTGCATGGAAATGAAATTAGAAGAAACATCATCTTTTTCTTTAGAAACAATGGCAAGTTGATTCTTAAGAAAAGCAACTTCTTTTTGTAATTTTAAGCATTCAAGTTTCTTATTATCATAAGTTTCAGAAAGTTCTACAAAGGCATGAACTAGAACTTCCTTACTTAGTTCATCATCTTCATCATCAAGGGATTGAGGGGTTACCTTAGGTGTGTTTGCCATGAAACACATATTAGCTTGATCCACCTCCTCTTCGGACTCGCTTTCCGAATCCCATGTTGCTTTGTAGGCTTTCTTCTCCTCCGGTTTCTTTGGCTTGAAGGAGGAAGTCATCTTCTTCTTGAACTCCAGACAATCCGCCATGATTTGTCCGGTTTGCGGCAATTATAGCAAATGATCTTCCGCTCCTCTTTGCCTTCGAATCTTCTCCGGAAGTTGAACTTGTTCTTTCGGTACAACCTCTTGACATTCCGCACAAGTAGAGTTAGCTCCTCATCTTCTTCTTCGTCTTCATCATCGTCATCATTGGTGGATGAAGTCTTGAAGGCTATGGATTTCTTCTTTGAAGTAGTGGCTTCTTCTCTTGCCTTCTTCTCCATCTCATGGGTCTTTAGGTTCCCAATGAGACTAATGATGTCCATCTCGTCCTTGTCGTTCAACTCCTTTAAGGTGGTAGCCTTGATCTCCCATGAAGAAGGAAAGAGCCCGTATCACTTTGCGCACCTTTTGATCGTTGGAGATGACGTCACCTAATGAAGAAAGACCATTTGTAATTTTAGTGAAACGAGTAATCATACAATCAATGGATTCATCATCAAGCATTTTAAATGATTCATATTGAGACCTCAAGAGATCTATTTTAGCTCTCTTGACTTGTGAAGTCCCTTCGTGTGTGACCAATAAATGTTGCCAAATCTCATAGGCGGATTGGCAATGAATTACCCGTGTAAGGTCATCCTCATTCAAGGCGGTTAATAGGGAGTTTTGGGCTTTGGAGTTAGCCTCATATTCTCTAAAGTTGAAGTCGGTCCAAGTGCTCTCATCACTATCGGGTGCTACATAGGGTTTAGTCAAGGACTTGGCCACTAAGCTACCCAAAGATTGCAAAAATATAGTCATCCTAACCTTCCAAATTGGGAAATTAAGTCCATCAAATTTAGGAGGGGTTTTGATGTTATCGGCCATGTTTACTAGTGATGAAAGAATGAATGAATGAATGTTGATTAGCAAATATTAAGGATCTCTCTATGGATGTTAAGCCAAACCTAGAGTCCAAGCTCTGATACCAATTGAAAATCACCTAGAGGGGGGGTGAATAGGTGATAATGCTAATCAAAGGGCAATTTAAAAATTTAAAGCTATAACAATCACAATCAAGAATCACAAGATGAATGCAAGCAAGTAAGTATGATGAGCAAGTAATAAGTGCAAGCAAAGTAGAGTAAGAATTGCAAGAATGTAAACCAATCGCAAACACAAGGATATGTTATCGAGGTTCGAGCACCCAGCTCTACTCCCCGCCTTCCCCAGAAGGATTCCGACCACTTCCACTATCACAAAGATCTCAAATACAATGGAGTACCCAACTCCTACAATCTCAAGAACAAGTAATTATCTTGGTAGTCAAAGACCACAAACTCTCTCTTTCAAATATCTCTTCCCTTACAAAGGTCCTTAGAGAATATTGAGTAGGAATGAAGCTCTTGTGTGTAAGGAGAAAAGAGAATTAAATCAGAGAGTATTTGAAAAACCCTTCAGAAAATCAGCGAGAATTCAGCACAAAAACCAAGAAACAAGTCTCTTTTGAAAGCCTTAAACTTTTGAATTTTCTAGCAATAATTGTTGTAACCAATCTCTCCCCAAACACCCCTATTTATAGGAGAGGGCTAGGGTTTAGGGATAAAACATAATTACTGATGTTTAGGAGGTAATCAGATCAAAATATATCCTTAAACGAATTTTTAAACACAAAAGACAAAAATAAACAGCTCTTAAAATCTGCCCGTTACTGTTCAAACGGTCAGATCGGTTGACTGGGCCGGTCGACCGGTAGTACAAAAATTCGACCGTTATAGGCTAGCGGTCGACCGACCCGGTCGACCGATAAAACCTGTGAGCAAAAACAATAGTCCGGTCGACCGCCCCGGTCGACCGACAGACATGCACATGGATACGTGCATCTGCCAGAACTTCGGTCGACTGGTCCGGTCGACCGGACCAGACTGACACAGACTCGGTCGACTGCCCCGGTCGACCGGATCAGGTCAAAAATTGATTTTAGAAAAGAAAACAAAGAGGATTTTGATTTTAACAAAATACTTTTGAACAGGGAATAGTATAAAACATAAATATATATCTGTAGGCAAAAACTTGTATGCAAAATATTTTTGTATAATTATAAGAAATTATTTTGGAATAAGCATGTGCGCAAAAACGTGTGTGATAGAGCTTCAAACCTATCCACTATTCTTTAACATACTATAAACTGAAAAACATTACATGAAGACTTCTTGAGCTATCTTCAAGTCTTTGAGCCATCCAATGCCTTGCTAGTGCCTTCTCTTCTATGATCCTTCCTTGATGTGCAATTTGCCTTCCTTGCTTTGTGGAACTTAGAAGTTCTTGCAATAGCTAAGCGAATGGTCTCTAAACATGGTACAAACCTGAAACTTATCTTAACAAACTTGTTAGTACCAAATAGCACTAATTTGGTTTGTCATCATCAAAACACAAACAATTGGAGAGTGTAACCTCTTGGGCCAACAGTAGATCTCGTCCTTATCCCTGATCGCGTCGGCGAGCCTCACAGTAGTCTCTTCCCTTGCGCGGTGGCGTCGTCGCGCTTCCATATGCATTCCTGGACGAAGGCGCGGAGGCGGTGCTCGGAGCTCGGGGATAGGCTGCGAAGCGTGCGTGGGAGATCTGTTAGAGAGGGGCGGCTGTGGAGGTGGGGAGATGGAGATTAATTAGATTAGGATTTAGGTTAAGAATGGATTATATATAAGGTCTAAATTAGGTTAATGGGTATTGGGTTTCGATTTTTGTGTTGGATCCAAATGGGTAAAGAGTAATGGGTTAATGCTAATGAGTAATAGGCTTATTGGGTATGAGTATAGGCTAACGGGTTTGGGTTGGATCCAAATAGGTAAATGGGTAATAGGCTAAAGGGTATGCTATTGGGTATGGATGGGTAGGAACAAGGATACAAGGGAATAAGAAATAATGCTACTACTACTAATAATGAAACAAATAATAATATTAATAATAACACTAATAACAACAACAACAATAATAATTAATAATAATAACTACCACTAATAATAATGAATAATAACCATAATGAAATAATGGGAATAATAATTAAATAACAATTAATAATAATAATGGTAAATATAAAAATAATAGTAATAAGTAACTAAAAATATTGATAATTAATATTGGTAATAATATTTAAAGCTAAAATACCATTTATTATCTTAAAAATAATTTGCATATTTATTAATAATAATCACAATAAGAAGTAATAAATTAAGTTGATTAATAATCATAATAAAATAATTATTAAATCAAAATAAATACTTAGAAAAAATATAAAAATAAAAATACAGTATTTTTAATTAGGGATCTCACATTCTACCCACCTTATAAAAATTCGTCCCCAAATTCAATAGGGCAGGGAATGGTAAAAAGAATTCAAAATCAAAGGAGAAAACAAACAAGCTTCACGTCGCTTCTCTGCACATCATAAATCCATCACGCTTCCGCTGCGCTACTCTGATTTCATCTACAGACCTCAGTAAGGAGTAACCAATCTCAAGAGACAAAGTTAAGGAATAGAATCGAGAAGGAGGACGAGAAGTGAGATGAAAATCCGGATCACTCTAAAAGAAAAGAAGAAATCAAGGATATCAAAGATCAAAGATAAGGATTTCCAAAGGAAGGACGGCAATTCCAAATGGACTGAATATAATAATGGATAGTATATGTATATTGCAGTGTAACTATAGCTTGTTTCAAGTCACCGATAAGAACTAGGTCATCTTGCGCGAAACAAAAGTGAAAGATCAAGATCGCAAGTCAAAAACCTAGGCTCTGATACCAATAAAAACCCTATCACGCCCGGCTTCCCAAAATACGCTGGAGCGGAGACGCGACATGAGTCGGTGACGCATATACGCAAGGATAATACCTCACGTATGCACGCTAAGCCTTAAGTAAGCCGAAACAAGCTATAAATCCCAACTATAATGAATTATGATTACTGCAATATCTCATATAAGCATCCACGCATGATATCATATAAATGAAGAACTGGAATAACAACTGAATCTGATATAACGAGAATTAAGAAATAATATGAAGGCAAGAAAGATAAGAATACCGGAATCAAATAGGGAGAAGCTCCAACTCTTCGCGAAGCATGCGGTCTCAATGAACACCTGAACAACAGAAACAAAGCGTCCAATATCTGGACGTGCAAATTTAGGGTTGTCAGAAAACGACCTGGTGAGTGTGTGCGTAAAGAGGAGAGCTCGTGCATATAAACAATGTGCACAGAATAATAACAAGATAAACTACAGACGGAAGATAAATATATAACATGATAAACAGATAACTAAAGGATAACTGCATAACAACATGAATGAATAAAAGTCAACTATCACAACTATAAATAAGCAACTGATATCTGAATGTGTAACCTAGCATATGTCACTAGTCAGCTTGGTTATTATTAACCTAACTAATATAGTACTTAGCTGTGTCCCATACCACAAACATTTTCCCACATATCAAACAAAGTTATCGTTATTATAACTGCCTGCCAATGTAGTGCATGTGTTTTGGAAGAGTACCGTGCATGCCCGGTACCACGGTCTAACACCCTTGGCGCTGAACCAGGACAAGCCGCAAGGCTCTAACAACTGAAGACCACAGCTCCACACGAAAAGACAACTAGTGTGGCGCCGTAATCTGGGCATAGCCCTGACAACTGACAACTGAATAGGTAGCCAGTACTATCTTGGTTGCCCATGGTTGGAACCCACAACTCGGTACCATAATAAGTCCTTCCAAATACACGACATGCATCATCAGGCAATTACCCCTTGTTCCCCCGGGTTATGATATTTTTATTAATAAGCAATCAATGTGAGTTATTATTAAAGAGTAACTGATATCTCCAACAACTAGTGATGTCTATACTAGCCGATAATCTGACAACTGTGATATCTGACAACTGAGTAACTGACAACTAATATCTGACATCCGAAATAAGGTACTGAAGATATAGCCACTAACACAATAGTGTCACTAACAACTGGTAACTGATACAGATATCTACCAACTCCTATAAACTCTGAGCACGTCATATCATCACCAACAAATAATCTCACCATAACTGATAAAATGATGACTGCTATCTGATAACTCTGAAATATAAGATCACCGATATCGACTAGATCACTATCACAATAACTCAATCTCTATATTTCTAAACATAAATCACATGGTATATCCTCGAGATCAACAAGTCAACACATACCGTCATTATATCTAATAGAAAACATCCTCAAATAACATATGGTCTAGAATATCTACTCCTGATACTCAATATCAACAAAATATCACCTAAATAAATCCCAAATACTCACAACTATAAATCCAGCTACGTCAAACCTATCTTAATGAGTTCAAGATCCGATATAAAGAATGTAAATTCTAGGTCAACTCTAACTCAAGATCAATCCAAATCACAATCCATCTAAACAGTCACTTCTAAATACTGATCAATATCCAATGTAAATAACATAAATCCCAGTTCAACCCAAACTCTAACTGAGTCCATATACTGATCCAAGCATCAAGAAATCTAATCTCTTAGTAAGTAGCATCAAGAAATCTAATCTCTTAGTAAAGTAACATCATAACAAGTTCGTCATCAATACCCGAATGAATCATCACCTAAGTTATTACCAAATGATAGAATAACAAGTCTAAGAAGTACTCTACATGAAACAAGTCATCTGTCCTCAAATATGATCTGGGCGAACTAACCAGTGGATCGAAATGAGTCACTGTCTAAGGTACATCAAAACTAGGCCTAAGCCAACAACGTCAAACTACCAACACATGAAATAACACTGATATAAGCTGATATCAACTACGTAATTAAAGTGAACAATTATAAATGTCTCATGAAGTGGTATAAGTAATCAAACTGGTAAGATATGACAGAAAGTCACATAAAATGATAAGAGTAACATGTAAATGCATACTGACAATGGTAAATACACATGAACGAACACTCACATGAAATGACGCAGTTTCGGAACGAATCGCCTTCTGGTCTTCACTGCACGAACCGGTGCTGATCTATGGATCATCCCATGGGCCAGTCTTCGAATCACCATTGTATCGGGTCCACAATGAGCACGAATCCGGATCGGGTCTGGGTCTCTTGTAGCGGATTCGGATCACACCGAACGAATCTGAAATACTGTAACACGCAACCGAACACATACAAATAAATATAAATACACGCTAAACACCCACACATGCATACGGACACATACGCGTACACCTACACACGTACATATACAAGTATACACATACATACATACTATATGCATACATACCCACACTTACATACATATTATATATATATATATATATATATATATATATATATATATATAATATATATATTATATATATATATATATATATATATATATATATATATATATATAATATATATATATATATATATATATATATATATATATATATATATATATATATATATATATATATATATAAAACACATGCTTGTAAATGTACCCATAATTACACACACCCCCTTATGCATAATAATTCATGCATACACTAAACATAATGCAAACATTCATGAATTAACAAACACCACATGATTAATTACATACACCCAATATTTGCAAGATGGGGGAGAGGACTCAAGGCCGAGGGGCCGCCAGGGCTGTTGTTGCTATAGGGCAGTGGTGTGTTGGTGCGCCAGGCTCTGCAGGGGAGGAGCGCTGAGCTTGGTGGCGCATAAGAAGTGATGGAGGTCAGGGTGCTGTGCAGGATGGCCTGGGGTGTTCGCTGGTGGTACACGGCCTGGGCTTGGGGAATTACTGCCGAGGGGAATCTGCTGTGCGCCTGGTGTGACAGGGTAGCGGGGCAGGCTGCCGTGCTGGAATAGGGCTGGAGTCTTGGCCTGAGGTGCTGCAAAGTAGTGGGGGTGGAAGATGGAAAGGTGCAGGTGAGTTGGGCCTGGTCTGAGGGTATGCAATGCTAGATCTGTGCGCAAGGCTGCTGGTTGGCCTTGCCGGAGATCTTGTCCATCCCCGTGGCCATCATCTGCGCGGCCAGATTCATCTCAGCCTTGAGATGGTCCTTCAACTTGTAGATTTCGTCCTTATCCCTGATCGCGTCGGCGATCTTGGCAGTAGTCTCTTCCCTTGTGCGGTGGGCGTCGTCGTG
>JAVJIF010026140.1:0-25097 GCA_038442645.1 Agave tequilana | reverse complement strand
AGGGAGGAGATCAGAGAATCAATCGGACGAAGAGAGACAGAGGGCGACACAGAGAGAGAAGAAGCAGATCAACTCTTCAGCAAGTTCGCTGCGTACGAGCTAGCTTTCGCCTACCTTCTCTTTTAGAGTTTTGGTAGACAGAGCTGTGTCACTCTTTCTACCGGCCGAAGAGGAAATCCCTGAAGGACGGTCATCTGGTCAACGGAGAAAAAGATTCACTCTCCACCGCCACACGAAGAACCCAGCCTTAAACAAAGGGGGAATTCAAGATTCAATATTCTCCCTCCCTTGTAACCAGAAGGAACAGTTTTGTTTGATTCAAGGAAAACTTTTACGGCAATTCTTGTCTTCTTCTTTTACGGGTCATACAAGAGATGGCGACTCTCGTGGGGACTACATTTGTCACTGAGGAGCAAATAGTGGCGCAAGATGATGTCCACTATAAGGGAAGATGGTCGAATCGCTCGTTGTCGAGTTCGACCAGGCGAAGTACGAAGAGTTTCTCTCTTCCAGCTCTAAGAGCCCAAAGACCCGCGTCTGCCGCCGGGTCTCGACGGGGAATGGCCTCGAGGCCCGATCTGTGGCTTTTTCGAGCTCCCCTGCTGCCGACTGTGCCAAGCGAGGTACACGCGCCAACGCCTTTCAAAAGGCCCGCGTGGCCCCAGGCACATCTGCCTTTGCGACCAACCGCGTCGCACAGAACACCCGCGTCAGCGTCTCTCAGGAGACCCGCGTGGTCAAAGTCCCTGGGTCCAGCATCAGGATGTCGTTGGTCTCTCTCCACCTCCTCGACGCAATCGAAACGCTGAGCGTCGACAGAGAGGAGACGTGCGCGTCAGCTGCAAGTTGGAAACCGTTGGTTGTCCAACTGAGACTGGACGCGACGTACAATCTCGCGCCTTGCCCGCGCCACGTCCAGTACGTGAAATCCGCGTTTGTCGCCCCAAACGCGGAGATTCCTTCAGTTAGGTCCTCTGAGGACCAACTCACCAAACGCCAAGATGAGACCTCTGCGCCTCGTCAGGCGCAAGAGGCACGAGCCCATAGGCGTGGGGCCCGATAGCCCATCCTCTCTCAAGTGTCTCCGCTCCAACACACCAAACAACAACGCGACAGGCGCGTTTTGTCTCAACAGAGATGCAGACGCGCGCTGAACAGCTGCGGCGCAAGAACCGCGTCTCTGATGCCTGCGTCTAGGCTGTACAGCACATGGATGCCTCCCGTCTTCGACGTTGCGAGGCTAATCTTTTCAATCCCCCTCCCATGGATTTGAGGGATTATCTGACGAAGAAAAGAAGTGCCAATCAGGCCACTCGTCGTGTTGCTGCCAACGGCTCATCCATATGCTGCTCTGAGTGCCGTTGCGGATCAGGCATACACAGCAGTCTTTAGTCAGACAGCTGACCCTGATTCCTCCGTCAGCTAAAAGAAGACGCTCCCAAAGAAGGAGAACCTTCTCTGACGTTGAGTACCCGGAGCTCACTGCGAATATGACAAGCAGGAGCAAGGGAAAACAACTTGCAGTCAGCTCAGACGAGTCCGAGTCTGACTCTGAACCGGAAGGGGTGTATCGACACACTCGCACCCGGACGGGGGCCATTCCCCAATGACTTAATGCCTTAGTCCATGGCATTAATGATTCTCACTCCGCCGTAGCGGAATCAAGGGCTTCAAACTCTTCCGTCGAGAAGGAGACCTCCCCCTACATGACAGGCACTCCTGAGGAGACGACTAAACGTTTGGAGCAGATCCAGAAGGCACAAATGGATATGATTCTTTCTCAGCAGGAATCTATCAACTCCCTCAAGCAGGCGATTGCACAGCTGCTCGAAGACAGGAGGAGTTCCCCTCCAAAAGTCAAAGGGCAAAGGGAAAAAGGGAGAAAGCTATCTTCCGAACCTTCTGGCGAGACGCGGCGATCTACTTCCGGTTCGTCCAAGTCCTCGTCGCAAGTAAAAGGCGACAAGACCAAGGAAAGGCTCATGTTAAAAGAATGAGTCAACTGGAGCGACGCCTCGAGGCCCTTGCCAATCGCAAAGACCTCCAAGAAGTAGGAGTGGTCCGGCCCTACCCGGCTGAATGGGACTTGGTTCCGTACCCGCCCAAGTTCAAAGCTCCACTCTTCAAGCCTTTGATGGGGAAAGGGTCACCCAACCAGCACATCTACTACTTCAAATCCCAAACCGGGAATGTAGTAGATAATGACGCCATCCTAGCACGCCTGTTCATCGGCACCCTGAAAGGGTTGGCCTTTGAATGGTTTATGAAGCTCCCAGAAGGTTCTATCAAGAACTGGGGCGATTTGGAGAAGCTCTTCTTAACACGCTTCTTCGAGAATGACTCCGAAGTCACAATGCCAACCCTTTTGGCTACCAAACAGCAAAAGGGGAGTCCGTCAAATCTTTCGTGGAAAGATTTCGGAACATGGCACTCCGGTGTCCAAGCGGTATGACCAGGCCACCCTGGTGGAAACATGCCGCCACAATCTCCAAACCTCACTCCTTGCTCAAATAGGAGTTGTCGAAAGCCGCACCTGGAAGCAATTAGTCCAACAAGGTGAACAGGCTGAGGAGATTGTCGCCCGCGTCAGAGCGGAGGAAGTTAAGCCTAGGCCGAAAAGGTCGACAAGGCGTGCGCCAGACACATCCCTCCAAACAAAGCGAAGGATAATTTGGCAACGGAGACCAAATCTCCCGCCAAACCTCAATCAGGCAAGGCGAGTGGCTCTTCAAGCCAGCCACGCGCCAACAAGCATATTCCTTCAAGGAGGAACATGTCGATTCGCTCTTTAAACTACTCAACAAGAGCAACCGACTGAAGCTCCCTGAAGCTAGGCGCCCAGAGGAAGTCGGCAAGACCGACAATCCCAACTACTGCATGTATCACAGGATGTTGGACACCCCCACCAAAAGCTGCTACGTCTTCAAGGACATCCTTCAGGCTCTGATTGACGCGAAGGTGTTAAAGCTCCGACCAGAGCAGAAGAAGGTGACGGCTAACGTGACGTCGGTTCTCCAGTTCGGGAGACAACCTCCAACGCCTGCGGGGGTAACTCCTATTCCAAAAGGAGAGCTGAGAGTGGTCAACAGAGACCCTCACCAGCAGCAAGAGAGAGGCTTGGTACCCGTCCCTACACCTCAAGGGGAAATTATGTGGGTCCACCCTGACCTTGTCAATGAACAGCAATGGACTACTGTGACCAACAGGAAATCCAAAGGCAAGGCAAAAGCCTCATCCTGCAATGTGGTGGGTGCCTCCTCTCGAGAAGCGGAGACTGATATCCCTTCACTGACCGACTCAGAGGAGGAAACGATAGTCTTGGCCGCAGAGCCCAACCAACCGATGGCGGGAACCCGTTCAGGACAGGCGTACTTAAAACAGTACGACGAGACGGCGATAGCCCCTCCACAACCAACTGCGGAGCCAGTCAGGCCCTCCACAAGCCACCTGTGGAGAAGCAGAAGGGGACTCGATTTTCTCGAGCCCTTCAAAAGGGCATCGCGGAAGGATCTACGGCACCTTACCGCTTTGATGTCCTGGCTCAGTTGGCCAACATTCCGGCACGCATTATCTTGTATGAACTTCTTAGACTATCAAAGTCGACCAGGGAAGCTCTGCAAGAAGCTCTGGCAAATACTGAGTCTTCATGACCCAGGTGCCGAAGGAGGAAGATGTAGAGGATTGCCTCCACACCTCCCAGAATGCCCCCTGCATCACCTTCACGGCAGATGATATGTAGGTGAAAGGAAGCATGATCGACCCCTGTACTTCACAGGGTATATTGGATCGTCCGAGGTGAACCGCATCCAGGTAGACCCAGGGTCCGCGTTGAGCATCATGCCTCGCCGGGTCATGCAACATCTCGGCATTCCTACCCATCGTTTGAGCCCCACCCAGATAACTATCTATGGGTTCAATGCCAACCAGACCCGTCCGATGGGGAAGATCAAGCTCAGGTGTCAGATTGAAGTCTCAAGTCGGAAGTGACATGCTACATCATCGACGCCGACACTTCCTACAATCTATTGCTGGGACGACCGTGGATTCACCGCAACTCCATCGTTCCCTCCACTCTCCACCAAGTCATGAAGTACATTGACGGGAGTGGAAATGTGCAGACGTTGATCGCCGAAAGGCATCCGTTCAAAGGGGTCGAGAATTATTTCACCGACTCTTTGCTGTACCAAGATCCGATGGAGACGGATGAAGCCCCACAACCAGTGGAGCCAGACTCTGGTAATGAGGCTGACACTGAGCCTGAGAAAGAAGAGTGCCTGTGGGAGTTAGAACCACTTGTAACGAGCACTAATAAGCCCGATGTCGATAATACCACCGATGATGTAGGCGGTTGGTATATTAATGAATATTTAGATTTTGCGTATTTTTCTGTGTGTGCTTCTGATTCAATACCGTCAGATACTAGCACTGATATAGATGACGATCTCTGGTCGGCAATGGGTGCCTTAACATCAGTGCATGTACCAGTGAAATCGTCCTTCGAGACATACCAAGACAATGGTAATGCGCAAGAATCTATATTTATGGTTCCAGCAAGACGGAAAGGCCAAAAACTAATTCTTTTTGGGCGAATCTCGTCTGAACCAACGCCCCGCGACGAATCGGAAGGCGAGGAAGAATCCCCTCAGTTCGATCATTACGAACCAAAAGCGCTCAAAATAATGAGATGCATGGGGTACGACCTACCAACAACCCGGTTGAACTTCGGCAAAGGAAGGAGGACGTTGCTTCAATCCTTTGTGCCGAAAGGGAAGGCCCCCGGTTATTATCATCGGACACGCCGGGGGTTGGGCTATGTATCAACTCCGGTCCTATCAGCCTCCGATTCTCAAGAATCGTCGAGCAACGATTACTCTTCAGACACATCATCTTGGGAGTCAGATGTCAGTGTCGGCAACATCTTCAAGGAACTTTCAGTGAACATGGTTTCGACAAGCCACCTGGAAGATGGAAATGAAGAAATGATCCAATCCGATACAGATCCTTGGATCAAACATTTAAATGCTCTTTGGGATACCCGCTTTGAACAGCGCGAGCCACCCACAGAAGACAAGGTTGTTCAGATCAACCTAGGAGATGAGGCTAACCCTAAGCCCATCTTCATAAGTGACGGCCTGTCACCTTCGGAGAAGAAAGATCTAATATCTCTTGTACAAGAGTATATAGACGTCTTCGCCTGGAATTACGAGGACATGCCAGGACTTGATCCTCAAGTGGCCATGCACCGCCTCAACATCAATCCGGACGTAAAGCCTGTCAAACAGCAGCAGCGACGGTTCCGTCCAGAAATAATGGAGGCAATTCAATCAGAAGTCAGAAACTTATTGATTCTGGCTTCATCAGGGAAGAACAACATCCCGACTGGGTAGCCAACATCGTCCAGTTGCTAAGAAGAACGGGAAGATCCGGATCTGCATCGACTTCCGTGATCTAAACGAGGCTTGTCCCAAAGACGAATTCCCATTGCCAATCACAGATGTCATGATTGACAACACTTGTGGATTCGAACGAATGTCCTTCATGGACGGATTCTCAGGATACAATCAAATCAAAATGTATCCTGATGACGAAAAGCATACTTCCTTCAGGACACCTCTAGGGTATATTGCTACACCGTCATGCCCTTCGGACTGAAAAATGCAGGGGCAACATACCAAAGGGCCATGACGCCATTTTCTATCAGCAAATACGCAAAACGGTAGAATGTTATGTTGATGACATCGCGGTAAAAAGCCGCACTAAAGGTGATCACATAGCAGACCTGAAGGTGGTCTTCGACATCATGCGGGCTCATCAATTGAAGATGCATCCCACAAAGTCCTTCCTGGGGGTGGCCAGTGGCAAATTCTTAGGATTTGTTGTAACATCCACCGGAATTCACTTGGACCCGGAAAAGGTTCGCGCTATCCAGGAGATGCAACCTCCGAGAAATCTCAAGGAACTCAGGGGATTGCAAGGACGATTGGCATACATCCGTAGGTTCATCTCAAACCTCTCCGGAAGATGCCAACCCTTCACTAAGCTAATGAAGAAGGGTGTCTCGTTCATTTGGGACGACGCTTGCCAATAAGCGTTCGAGGAAATTAAACAATACCTCACCCAACACCAGTCCTTGCAGCTCCGGTATCCAGAAAACCTTTCCTGGTGTATGTCCGAGCGATGGATCATTCTTTGGGAGCTCTACTAGCTCAGAATGACGATCAAGGACGTGAGAAAGCAATCTACTATCTGAGTAGAACAATGATCGGAGCCGAACATTGGTATAACCCGATCGAGAAGGAATGTTTGGCACTGTGTTCGCTATCCAGAAAATGCGACACTATCTGGTAGGCCAAACTATAAACGTCATATCAAAAGTCAACCCCCTGAGGTTACTTATGACTAAACCTTCATCGCTAAATGGCCGACTGGCAAAATGGGCCATATTACTCTCCCAATATGAGATGCATTTTTTTACACAAAAGGCCATTAAGGACAAGCAGTCGCGGATTTCCTAGCTGAGCACCCAGATCCGAGGGCAGCCAAAGTCTACGAGGATCTCCCAGATAAAGTTGTTGAAGTCTGCCTGACTCAGACATCGTTTGAAAGTCAAGTATGGCAACTTTTCTTCGACGGTGCATCAAGAACAAGCCCGAAGGGACACGTAGGAGCAGGGGTAGGAGTAGTACTCGTATCCCCACAAAATTATGTGATTCCCCGAGCTGTCTCATTAACTGAGCCTTGTTCCAATAATGTGGCGGAGTACAACGCTCTTTGATTGGGATGCAATTCGCTGATGAGATTGGCGTTAAAAATCTCGAGGCATATGGCGACTCCAAGCTCATCGTCAGCCAAGTTCGCGGGGAGTACGAAGTCAGACATGAAGACTTAGTATCCTATTACAACGCGACTATCCGCATGGCCGAGGGGTTTACAAGCTTCTACATCGACCATGTACCGCGCAGGCAAAACGCGCACGCAGATGCACTCGCATCCCCGGCTGCCTCCTTAGCTCTTCCAGCTGGAGCAATGGAGAAGATATTCATCTACAGCCACGACCTGTATTGCCCGAGAAATGCTCTCGAGGACTATCAGGAGTCAACGGGAGGTCGTCACCGCGAAGAAGCACTTGAAGCATCAACCGGTCCAGAGCTTAAAGACTGGCGATTCCCCTATATCGACTACGTCTTATACGACATCCTTCCTGAAGACACCAAAGAGGCAGCTGCCATTCGAAGGAAAGCCCCCAAATTCTATTTTAATGCGATTACACGAACATTGTATCGTCGATCGCATGACGGATCTTGCTCCGGTGCCTCTCACCAAAAGAAACCCAAGAGGTATTGAGAGAAGCCCACGACGGTATGTGTGGAGCCCATCAACCTGGCCCAAAACTGGCACATCGACTTCAAAGATTGGGTTATTATTGGCCCAAGATGATTGCTGATGCCGTCACTTATGCCAAGAGATGTCACGCCTGCCAAGTGCACGGCGATTTCATCCATCAAGCACCAGGGTACCTCCACTCTACGGCCTCTACCTGGCCATTTGAAATGTGGGGCATGGACGTGGTTGGTCCTATCAGCCCACCATCATCAAAAGGACATCGGTTTATTTTGGTAATAACCGATTACTTCTCTAAGTGGGCTGAGGCCATTCCCTTGAAGGAAGTCAAGTCGTCGAACATGATCAAGTTCGTGAAACACCACGTTATTTACCGTTTCGGTGTACCTCGGCGAATTGTCCATGACAATGGGCCTCAGTTCATCAGCCAGGCTTTCCAGAGATTCTGTGCCAAGTTCAGAATCCAGAGTGTGTCCTCAACGGCATACTATCCTGCCGCTAGTGGCCTCGCAGAAGCTTTCAATAAGACCATTGGCAAGATTCTCAAAAAGTTCGTCTCGAAAAGTCAACGAGACTGGGACGACAAGTTGGGTGAATGCTTATGGGCTTACCGCACAACTGTGCGAACCCAACTAAAGCTACGCCATTTTCTTTGGTCTATGGGTGCGAAGCCGTGCTCCCACTAGAGATCCAAATTCCATCTCTACGCGTCGCCTTGACAGCGGAGATGACAACCGAGGAGAAGCATCGACAGCGACTCCAAGAACTAGAGGCCTTAGATGATAAGCGTCTGCAGGCCCAACAGCAAATCGATCTATACCAAGCTCGAATTACCAGAGCCTTCAACAAGAAAGTTAAAGTGCGAACTTTCAAGAAAGGCGATCTTGTCTTAGCCATCAGAAGACCCATGGTAATGACGCACAAGACAAAAGGAAAATTCTAACCCAAATGGGAAGGACTATTTGTAGTAGAGTCAGTCTACTCAAATGGGTCATATCGCCTCATAACCTCGAATGGCGATACACTCATGATGCCGATCAATGGCAGGTTCCTGAAGAAATACTATCCTTAGATGGTATTCTTCCGCTGATCAAGTTAAAAATACACCTCTGATCAAAACAAGAAGAGCTTCTTCATTAATATCCGACGCCCCCGACGGCTAAGGATAGAAGAAAATGTTGGCTTCTAAGTCCAACATAAGTCTTCGACAACTCATCATGCTGAGGGGAATAGCATGGCTAGCCCAACTCAAACGGTAGTTGGTAAAGGCACCTCAAACCCGTTGACAGCTGAGGATTTGCTAAAATCCTAAGGGACACGTTCCCATTTGATCCGACGCCTCCGACGGCTAAGGATAGAGGAAAATGTTGGCTTTTAAGTCCAACATAAGTCTTCGATAACTCATCATGCTGAGGGAATAGCATGGCTAGCCCAACTCAAACGGTAGTTGGTAAAGGCACTCAAATCCGTTGATAGCTGAGGGTTTGCTAAAAATCCTAAAGTGGACTTGACTCCACTCTTTCCTCCAAAATCCCCTACCAATTCTCATCCACAGAATGGTAGGTCTACAAAATACAACCATTATTAAGTTAACACTATACCTCTGGTAATGGAAACTTTTCAATATTCCTTGTCGAGTACAAAATTTTGCTTGTCAACTCTACACGGAGTATCAAACTTTCAAATTTGCCAAGTTAACACTATACCTCTGGCACTTCAAATTTTCACTTGTCAATTCTCACCAATAGAATGACAGGTCCTCAAATTACTCTTATCATGAGTCAATCTTTGTCAAGTTAATATCACACCTCTGACAAATTACTGTTAAAGTTAACACCACACCTCTAAACAGTAATCAAGTTTTTGCCAGGTTTAATATTACACCTCTGACAGTCACTTTTCTTCAGACTTCCACACCGAAGCTGAAATGGATGATGCTAAGTTAACACCACACCTCTAGCATCAAGTCATTGCTAAGTTCAACAATACACCTATGGCCATGACTTTCCCTCTGACTTCCTTATGCAAGCCGAGATGACCAATGCTAAGTTCAACATTACACCTCTAGCATTACCCTCACTGTCAAGTTAAACATTACACCTATGACAGTGACACTTCTGAGTTAAGTTAATATCACACCTCTGACTCACATCCTTGTCAAGTTAACATTACACTTCTGACAAAACCACTTCCAACCCGTTAAGTTAATATCACACCTCTGACGGTAACAAACTTTCCTAGATTCCCTACGAGTCTAGTCCCACTTGTTATTCTCTTCAACGGAATAACAAGTCTACCTAAAATATTGTTAGGTTAATACTACCACATCAACAGTGTTTCCATCAAATCCCCAGTTGAGCTCAATCAAGTTAATCCCAAACACTTGATAAAAGTTCACCCTCCCTGGGGGTACCAATTCTACTTGTCACTTTCTCTTATAAAGTGACAGGTCCATCAAAAATTTCATCTCTGTCAAGTTAATATTACACCTCTGACAGTATCATGAGAGTTCCTGAAATAGGATCTTTCTCCACAAAGTTTGACTTATTAAAATTACCATCATAATTTTGACAAAGTCAAAGACTCTTTGCTTCTATGCGTCTAACTGAAGACAAAAAGTTCAAGACAATGAAAGAGGCAAAAAGAGAAGTGTCACTTTTATTTATTTCCAGGTATATGAAAGTGATACAAAAAACGCTCTCTTATACAATAAGATTGAGTGTTACAGTCAAAACGCTCTCTTACAATAAGATGGAGTGTTACAATTAAGGAGTACAAAGAAGTCCCTCTCTCTCTCTCTGAGGTTGCACTCACTCCTTGAAGTCGCATCTGATTACAAGTACAGGATGGTGCATGATGTAAACATCGAAAGAGTCCTAGCTGACTAAGCTAAGAGCAATGGTGTTCTTGAGGTCCGGTGGAAGCAGAAAGTCCGGCAACCCTTCGTTCATGAGTATCCCTTTCTCCAGCAGGCCATCCAGCAGACATGGAGAGTCCTCGATGTCACTTCTGGAATGGGAGAGGAAGAGGATCCTATCTGCCGCCGTGTCCACCGTAACCTCCTCGCCGCCATACTTACCTGACCATCTCTTGCCAGCAGGCATGATTGGTGCAGTGGATCTGAAGAGACCTTGGCGAGAGTCGATTCCTTGTCAGGGACATAAATATTCCCTTGTGGATGACGAGGACCATAATATATTCCCTTGTGGACGAACATCGAACAAGTTCGCCGTCCGATATATTCTCCCACGGACTTAGCGAACATGAAGAAGAATGACCAAGCCTACCTGCAAAAAACCAAACAGGGAATCAGACAATTCAGAGCTTAGTACACTTCAACAGAAGAAAACTAAGTCACAGACGCGGCTATTTTCAAAGGCCGCAAACGCGGGAATGATCCGCGCAGCGAGCCAGAGTCCTGCGACAATAAAAACAGACGCGAGCGAGACTGTGATACACACAGATGCAAACGCGACTTAACTCCACATCCGCGTCTAAGATACAAGGTGCGCAGAGAATCAGACGCCGAAAACTGCCATCTCTCTGTTGGAGGAACAGGAGTTGCAAGATTCGGGTCTGAAGCCTTCAACCCGAGTTGGAATTCATCCAAGTCAGTGGCCTTAAAACGCGAGCTTCATGAGTAAAGCCGCGGCCAAGTACCAAAGACTTCTGTACTCGCGTCCAAGGAAGTTTAAGTCGGCGGCGCAAATTCCAGAAGGAATGCACCAACCACGACTTCACAAGAAGGTCCAGATGATATCTCTTTAAGGGGGTATACTGAAATTCAAACTTGGTTGGATCTAAAATGTCATGGTAAGTGGCATGGCATACCAACAGAAGCCTCTGTTAAGAGTTGAACTATCTGCGTTGAGACGCGGGCGTAAAAAGTGCTCAAAGAGACGCTTCCTGCCATTAAAATCACTTGACAGTGGTATCCATTGAAGAGACCAAATAGAAGCATGAAAGCTCTGGGTCATCTTCATCCACAGAGGCACCTTCATCCATGGAGGCAAACCCCTGATAGGGTCCTTGAAGGGAGAAGGCAGAGTCCCTCAGAGTAATCGTTCTCAAACAGAGCACGGTCTGAGCAGCCGCTGTTAAGGAGAGGGGTGAGTCCTATTTATAGGCAACTCCTGATAACGGTCATTAATGGTTCATTAATTAAAACCGCCGGCCTTAATGACCGCACGACCGTCAAACCCAATGGGAGGCTGACGCGTGGAACGTCGCTTCGGGAAGCATCGCAGGCGCTGATCTCAAACCGTCAGCGCCGGTTTTTGCATTAAAGGGCATTAACGCCCAAGTCCAATGAAAAACCGACGCGTTGACAACTGCTTCGGGAAACAACGGATGACCCGGTTTCCCAATCGTCAGCGAAGACTTGACGGTCAAAGATCTCTAAAAATCTTTAAGTCAGGCTGCATTAAACGCAGATAGGAATGCCGCGTCGGCTGCATTGAACGCAGATGGGAAAGCCGCGTCCAAGAATCTGCGTCACCTTTCTCAAATTGGAAAGCGTTCACCTGCGTTTTAAAGGAGCGTCCACGTGACTCAAAGTCGCGTCCCTTCAGCAAACGGGGCCCTTTCTAAGGGAAAGCACTTAGTTCATTCTGAGATTAGTGGAAAATACACAAGCTGCGTCCCTCGCATCCGCTCAAGTCGCGTCTTCATTGACAGGACAAATTCGCGTTACTCAAAGCCACGTTTGTCCCCACGGATCAATGCCGCGTCTCATCAAAAAGGACTTAGTTCTATCTGAGTTCTTATGAACTGATGACCGCGTCTCCCTATGGATTGACGCTGCGTCTCATCAAAAGGACTTAGTGAAATCTAAGTTCCTATGGAATGATGACCGCGTCTCACCCTGTGATTGACGCCGCGTCTCATCAAAAGGACTTAGTTCTATCTAAGCTCCTATGGACGGATGACCGCGTCTCACTCTATGGATCAATGACGCGTCTCATCAAGAAGACTTAGAGTCGACGCCGCGTCTCATTGAAAGAACTTAGTCTTACCTAAGTTCAGTATTCACAGCCAGTGATCAGGGAGTTGAATTCATCCACAGCTAAACAAAGAAGATGGAACAAAAACTACAAAAAACTTTTATTATATCGAAAATAGTAAAAGTGGATACAAACACTCTAATAGAGTGTTCTCTTCTTTACAAAAAAAAGAGATAAAGGGGAAAAGGCTAAAAGTCTTGATC
The DNA here is from genome assembly GCA_038442645.1 of Agave tequilana. Classification (NCBI taxonomy): domain Eukaryota; kingdom Viridiplantae; phylum Streptophyta; class Magnoliopsida; order Asparagales; family Asparagaceae; genus Agave; species Agave tequilana. The sequence continues at coordinate 12,550 of JAVJIF010026140.1, read as the reverse complement.
CGGCAAAGAACGGATACGCTCCCTGAGACGATGCATCTCGTGCTGACGTGCCTTCTCAGCCTCCATCATGGCTTGGACCCGCAGCTTCTCTTCAGATAAAAAGGGTTTTGCAGCCAGCTGTGCTCGCAGAGATTCCAACCTGGAGGAATGAATGGTCTGGCTTTCTTCAGCTCGTGCCTTCACAGCTTGTTGCTCCTCCAACCTCTTCCGGACGGTGGCAAGCGTCCTCTCATTATCCGCGATCATGGCTTCCGCCTTAGCGATGGCAGACCGAGCATTGGTAATGGCGAGCTCTGCGTTTTGCCGGATGAACTCGGATTCCATTGAATCGTCAGCCAGTTTCTGACATTCAGCTTGGGAACGCTCGAGATTGCGGACCTCTTCAGCAACTTGTGCTTTCACCTCCTGTCGCTCTTGTTCCTGGGTGGCTAGGAGCCTAGTCAAGATGACCTGGGCTTCTTGAGAAGAACTAGCATTGTCCAAAGATTTCAGCTCTTTCAGGTCACTTCCCAATCGCTCCACCAACAGCATACACGACTTGCAAGCGAGGAGCCTCCGGTTAATTCGATGTTACCGGCCATGTTTCCAAGAAACGTCCGGGCAAAGTCAAAAGAGCTACGCCCAGACAGGATAAAATCGATGCACGATCGCATCGCGTCAAGGAACTGCTGCACCGTTTTGCGTGTCAGGAAATCCATGGTGTCATCACCTGAGGTACTCCCCGACCCCTTTCTATCATGAGGAAAGGGGTGCAAGCCGGCTCTTTTTGCGCGAGAGTCGTGCTGACCGTCGATACGGCAAGAGCGAGACTGGCCACTGGCGCTTCCGGAGGTGTTATCTCTGCAGGAACCTCCACAGCTAATGATGGAGTAGTAAGCGCAACCTCCTCAGAAGCTTCAACCGAGACCTGAGCTGTGTGGCCTTTTGGAAGGGTACCGACCGTCGGACTCTCCACCTGAGTCCCCTCAGTTCCCTCTGCAAGTTATTGCGACATTAGCCACAAAGGAGAAAAGCGAAACATTTAAAATATCAGAACTTCCTTACCATCTGGGAGGTCCAGAGATGTCGAATCCTTGGGCGAATCCTGCAGAGTGGAAGTCTCCCTGGCTTCAATAGTAACCTCTTCACCCTGCAGAGTGGGTTCTTCCCCAACCTTAGGGGTTGCCTCCTCTTCCGGCAAAATGGAAGGCTCCCCAATTTCAGTAGTTGCCCTCTCTGGAGTTATCTCAGCAACTGAAGCCTCGACTCCTTCAGACTGGGTCAGCTCTTTTACCATCTCCTCGATATGCGAGGAGATTACAGCTTCAATGTCCCCGGCCAACCTGCAGCATAAAAGAAGAATGTTAAAACATCCTCTTCAAAATGAAAAGGGAATCAGGTCAAAAGGGGAAAAGAGTACCTTCAGCGGGAATAATCGCCAGCTGTGATACCGTTGATGGCTCACCCCCGTATATTTCTTCCTCTGAGATGTGGGAGAACTTACTCGGATCAGGAAGAGCGGGTTCATCGCCGTAGTCGACCTCGTCTTCAAAATCGTTTTCCCCTGAGAGTGAGGAAGACGATAGCGCCCCGCGCGAGACTTCTGCAGCCGGAGCCTTGCCACCAATTACCCAGTGGTAGGACTGGGGTCAACTGCCCGAGGACTGGAGATGAAGACACAAGGCGACCCAGGTTGCTGTGCCTCATCTCTCCCTTCATGAGCAAGTAAAAACCTGGGTTGAACTGAATCCCCGAAATATCGACATCTCCTCCACTCATGATGTCGACCTCTAGCTGCTCATCCTCGTCAGCGGTGGTGGCTCTGTCAACGAGCTCCCCTTCCTCCGCAGACCTACGGTCTCTGCTGCTCGACCTAGGGGCACGGACTAAAGGAACATCCTCTTCAGCTATATCTTCTTCCCTCGGTACCTCAACGACAGCAGGGATGTCTTCGGATCGGGAGACTTCGGTTGTCAAGTCTCTCCGAACCTTCTTGGGAGCAGGTTCAGCAGTTGAAGCAGAGCGTTGACGACGCTTGCTTACCGCCTGTCGAGTCTTTGTTGCTCGTGGCTCCGCCCTTGCTGCTTGCGGCTCCTCCCTTGTTGGTCGCGGCTCCGCCCTTATTGCTCGTGGCTCCCTCCCCGATCTTCTCCCGACCTCCTTCTGGGCCTTCAGGTACTGGTCGGTGAGTTTCGAGTGTTTACCAGGCTCTGACCTTGCCTCGAGATTTGCATTGATGCTCTCAATACATGAAGACGCCGGAAAAAAGTCTGATGTCTGGATGGCTTGGAAATACCAAGTGCAGAAGCTGAAGCTCATACGGCACTTGGACCCCTCGATAGGTAGACGGAAAGTTGCTCCCGTCCCTCCGGCCACACTGTAGTACCAAGCCCGAGCACCTTCGAACAAGTTCCCTTCGAAGGCGAGTCGAGCATTGGGATTCCCGACGTAGAGTTGATCGTAGCCGAACTGTCGAGCGAAACGATTCGGCATGTACGGCTCGATGGTGCATGAAGTCCCTTGCCGGAAAAGCACATATCCGGGCCGAATATTGATCAACCACCAGAAGACTCCCGCGGACAACCTCGTGAAGCCATCTGGGCCCGCGGAATCAGTAAATAGATCCCCGAAAGATGCACAAGAGATCTCGGGGAAGCAGCGATTGAGCTGGTAATTCGCAGAATCTGAAAGTCGCTTCCGGACGTAATATATATAAAGATCATGCCAGCTCGAATCCTCCAACCGTTGTACAAAAGGGACGGAACTCTCCCTCCAATGCCACCGCCGTCATCAGAGAAGGGCAGTGCATCATGTACCAAGTCATGAGGTACGTATAAGGCAGCTCGATCCGAGGTTGGGGCGCTTCACCGTCGGATTCCCTCGGAGTCGACATACGGCTTGCCGTGGGAGTCGACAGTTTTCGGCGCCTCGCAGAAACTCTTGGTTAGCACCCGCAACCCGCTCTGAATGCCAGCAGCCACGGCCGGGAGAAGGGCTATAGGGTTGCCATGAGCCAGGAGCACCGCTGGGTACACCACGTCAGCAACAATAGCTTCATGTGGCAGCGTGGGCACCACACAACGCTTCAGCCACAGCATCAAGAAGCCTGCCAACAGTGCCCTATCGGAGATAGGGGTCCGGGCTTTGATGGTGGAAGCTTTCAAAAACCAGGTCAGGTCGAAACCGTCCTCGTTCGAAACCGTAGTGTAGAAGCCTTCAGAAGCCTTGTCGATCCTGTCTTCAATCTCCCTGTCGGAACTGGGAGCCAGTCGGGTTATCGGATTGTCTTTATTATTGACATCGTTGAATAAGTAACTGGCCCAAGACAGTTGCTTGACTCCCTGCGACCTCCAGGCGGTTATCTGACCGCAAATGTGGAAGTGACACATCACTTCCCAGTAAGTCTCGTACACCCGAGGAAACTCTTTCTTCAAGAGGTGGAGCTCCTCAGTGGTCGGGACATATTCCTCATAGGGAATGTCCCCTGTTGCCAGCCCCGAGACCTCATGTAGCTCGTGCAGTGCAAGGCCCATCTCCCCGACCGGGTAAAGAATGTCCCCGTCAGAGGATTGTAGCGCTCCAGGATCCCGAAAAAGTTATGAGAGCCTGGTGGGATACCCTACTGTACGGCCCTGACCGCCGGGTAAGTCCCACACGCTTTAGCAGATCCCCAAGATCGGTGAGGACGAAACCCACCATCCTGCCCCACCAGTAGTCTCCGTGGAATGGACCCACCCGGGCGAACGGAACCCGACCGGATAATCACCCTCCGCTTTCATGAACGCGTTTGAGGAAGGTAGTGCCAGTTGTGGTATCTCTCCGACCGGAACCTCAGACTTGCGCGACCCAGGGAATAGGCCGAGAACCGACCTGTCATGGCTATCATGACGGTGTACTTTATGGGAACCCAAATCACCGAGAGTAATCTCAGGGACATATCGAGAAATGTCCCATTCCATCTTCTGAGGGACGGACATGTGCTGGAAGTAGGACAGCGGGAACATCCTCTCCATGTCCGGAAGAAAGAATCTTCCACCCTTTATCTGACGGAGCCATTTATAAGTTCCGTCATACACACGATAGCCGCCATCGTTGATACGATCTCCGAAGAAGAAGGCAGGCTTCTCCAGCTTGACGTGAGCATCCGTTGTGAATGCTGCATCGGTCATAAGTACCGAAGAGTTCTCATGTCAACATTAGAGAGCCTCTCCCTGCGATCCTGCGACTGGTCAGCAGTCACAGGGACAGTCCTTCGTAGCACAAAGGTCAAGTCCCGGTCAGCACCACCTACATGTCCAAAGTGGCGCGTCTTGGCGAGTGAGGCAGAAGGATGGAGCACTGCAAAAGAAAAGGACAGTTAGTTAGATACTTAAATACTAAGTGTTCATAACCCAGACGCAGAAGAGATACTGGACGCAGGAATTATCAAATCCGCGTCCAGACCTGCGAAATCGCGTCCAAATGCAGAAGAGATACTAGACGCAGGAATTATCAAATCCGCGTCCAGACCTGCAAAACCGCGTCCAAACGCAGAAGAGATACTGGACGTAGGAATTATCAAATCCGCGTACAGACCTGCGAAACCGCGTCCAAACGCAGAAGAGATACTGGACGCAGGAATTATCAAATTCGCGTCTAGACCTGCGAAACCGCGTCCAAACGCAGAAGAGATACTGGACACAGGAATTATCAAACCCGCGTCGAGACCTGCAGGATCCGCGTCTCCACCACCAGAAGGTCATGGAATGTCCTTGATGTCACTTCTGAGGTGCGAAAAGAAGGGAGTTATCCACCTTAACCCTTCCATCACCACAACCGCCAGAAGTTAAGGAGGGTAACTCCCTTCCTTTCACACCCCCAGATTTCTAATTGCTTGGACTCAGGTGCAGATTCATCAAAATCGGCAGCTGATGAAACAGAACGCAAGGATCAAATTCGCGTTCTGCAAACCAAGTCCGCGTCTGAACCCTTCACAATTAGAAATATTCTAAGTGAAGAATCCGAAATGCAGGACCCAATGGCGTGAGGGTCCAAACCCGCGCCTCGGTTATCAGCTCAAAGACTGCGTCTGAGACGCGTCTGAGAATCAAACACGATTTATATTTTGTGTTAAGGATTCTTAGGGTTCTATGAGCTTCCGTTAATGGCGAAATCCACGCCTAAAGGCATTATACTGGGAAAGCGACATCCTGCGCAGAGGAAGCGCCCCTCTGGACCTCGGCGACAGTCGCCCGTGAAGAAGAGGCGGTTGGCTTGGTCTTGAGTGCCATCTTTATTCCAGTAAAAGGAGATGAATAGTTCAAAAGTCCAGTAATGGAGATGAACATTCAACAGAGGAAGAAGAGAACTCTCTTTCTTGAGCAAGTGCGTTCGGAGAAGAAAAGATGTCTCTCTGACTGTTGCCTTTTATAGGCACAAGGATTCGCGAAGATACGCGGCGTGTGGCCGATAAAAGCTGCAGCGAATCATCGCATGACGCGTGGAACAAATCATCGCGAAGATCATGCGTCACGACTCTGCAGTGAGTCATCATTTGACATGTGGCGCGGTTCAGTTAATGAACCAGGAAGTCCGCACGCCAAAAGGTGAAATCCTGCCGGTTCCCCAGGCCAGCTGGTGGCGTAATCATCACACGGCACAGATTCGCACCCAAGGGACGCACCTCTTCGATGGACATGCCCCGTCAGCATCTCCATAAATGCATTTGGAAGGTCGCATCTCTCTACGAAGTCCGCGTCCGACCCAGCGGGCCCAACATCGCGTCTGCCTCATGGAAGATCAGGCGTGTTTCCATTGCCAAAGGACGCACCCTACAGAAATCGTGTCTTTAAAGCAGTACCATCTCGGCTTTTCGAAAAGAACCTACATTCGGCCTCCTGCTTCTGCAAAATCAGTTCAACAGTACACTGACGCAAGCAGACGACCAACCACTCCTGGCTTAAAGCACACCCGTGACAGACTAAAAGCAATCGGGGAGGTTTAGACTGTGCATCTAGACACTCAACATGATCAACTCTGGTGGCTTCAAAGAGTTCAAACAGTACACTCACGAAGACCAACTCCAGATAAAATCAAACCCGGAGCACTAACAGTCCAGTCAATAAAGCAAATATGGCTAAAATCCAAAGTATTTCGAAATCCGTCCCAGTTAACTGCGGAATATCGAAAACTTTGGAGGGGGTTCTGTAGGCTGTCCAAAAGTTACTGGAGGACAAGCCATTGAAAAGCAAAGTTTCAAGCTCTAGACGCGAGGGACTATCACCCGCGTCTCAGCATCAAGGCACGTTGGCTCGACACCCGCGTCTCAGCATCAAGGCGCGTTGACTCGACACCCGCGTCTCAGCATCAAGGCGCGTTGGCTCGACGCCCGTGTCTCAGCATCAAGGCGCGTCGGCCTGACACCCGCGTCTCAGCCTCAAGACGCAAAGGTCTAAAACCCGCGTCTCAGTTATAACCGTCTTGGTTAAGGGACCAATCACTGCCTACACGTAAGGGAAATCAGCCCCATCGTGGCGTGTCTTTAGCAGGCACGTGGGTTAGTTACCGCCCATGTAGCGGGAAAGTTGGCCCTCATTGTGGAGCGTTTTTAGGGGGCACGTTCACCCCTGGTACCTCTATAAATAGCCCTGTTTGCTATGAAGGAGGGAGGAGATCAGAGAATCAATCGGACGAAGAGAGACAGAGGGCGACACAGAGAGAGAAGAAGCAGATCAACTCTTCAGCAAGTTCGCTGCGTACGAGCTAGCTTTCGCCTACCTTCTCTTTTAGAGTTTTGGTAGACAGAGCTGTGTCACTCTTTCTACCGGCCGAAGAGGAGATCCCTGAAGGACGGTCATCTGGTCAACGGAGAACAAGATTCACTCTCCACCGCCACACGAAGAACCCAGCATTAAACAAAGGGAGAATTCAAGATTCAATATTCTCCCTCCCTTGTAACCGGAAGGAACAGTTTTTGTTTGATTCAAGGAAAACTTTTACGGCAATTCTTGTCTTCTCCTTTTTCGGGTCATACAATCATCAACAAAGGGTTCAAAGTAAAATCAAATCAAACAAATTTTCTCCCCCCTTTTGTCAAAAAACAAAGAGATCAAGAAGGGTAATACAAATCAATCAATAAGATTTATATGCGATATACATTCATGAAGAGGAAGACGCTAAGTTAGCTTCCCTACACATATGCATTACATGAAGAAGGGATGACAAGCCCTAACTCACATAACACATATTATGTAATGCATAAGAGGAGATGTGAAACTCCCCCTATACACGTATATCATATAAAGAAGAGTTGTCAAGCTCCTCAATTTATAATATACTCAACATGAATCTATATGTAAAGAGATGTTAAGCTCTCCTTGCACATAGGAAATACATACCAAAACATTTTTAATTTTTCTTTTAAAAAATTTTTTTAAAGGTATCAGAGCTCTTGTAAAACAATCAAATTTTAAGATACCTAATTGAAAATAATCATTATCATATTGATACCAATGGAAATTTAACAAATATGAAGTTGAAACATATTGATACCAATAGTAAACATAATGATCAAAATTTTATTTTTCATCATAAACTTTGTGCTTTTAAAAATGTGAACCAATTGAAAATTAAGCACATGAAAATCATATATATGTATGAGATGAGTATACCAATTGACAGTGATACATACATATATAAGAAAATAAAATATGAGTATATACAAAAATTATCAATTTAGATACCAATTGAAAGAATCCAATGATACCAATTGAAATAACAATGTAAATCAAGTATATATCTCATATAACTACCTCCCAATCATAGTTCAAGTTTAAAATGTTTTTCAATATAAGGCATACATGAGCATGATCTCCCATCCAACCTCCCATTGATGGTAGGGGTTTTCAAAAATAGATTTGAAAATATTTTAGCATTGAAAATCACTACCAAATGAGGAACAATAACTAGTTAAAATAATTTTTGAAAAACTAGTTAAAGATCCTTCAAAAACATAAAATCAAAGCATATGTATTTCATGAATCATACTAAGTACATAAAAGTTCAAGCACTCATAGTCCATAAAGCTCAAAATTATCTTGAAAGTAAAAGATGAGTGTTCAAAGGTTATGTAAATGGTATTTTCATGAAAATAGTCATTTAGGCACAAAAAGATGAATAACATTTTATAAAACATGAAAATTTATTTTTCAAAAAAAATAATACACTTCTAGCATATGTATGATTTATCCAATCCTAACAATACACATACATATCCCAAACATAAAAGAGTCTATCAAATGTATTTGCATGAAGGCAAGAGACTCACGGGTATACATGTATATTTATTAGATTTGAATAAAAATACATATACATGAAGTAAAGCATGAAAATAGTTAAAACAAGTGTAAATGAAAGAATCATCAAAACTAAGCTATACATATGCATATAATGGGTACAAATGAGCATGAAGTGCAAACATATATGATCAATTTGTTCTCACTATTTGTACATGTATAAATTCAAGTTTTGATAAAAACTACATTTAAACTAGATTTTACCACATGAAGCACATAAAAACAAATAAACATGAACATGCTACATGATAATCAAATGAAAGAAGCATGTACATAAAAAGTAGGAGTTTAGAGATTGTTACCAACTCCAAAGCTCCAATCATGGTGGTCGCCCCACCAAAACCTCCTTGATAGTGATGCGTCTAAGATGTGCCCATAAAGTCCATTGCATCTACCATCAAGGCACCAAGTCTCTCACGTCTTGAGAGAACCCTCACCTACATCAATTACAAAAGGTGAGGATTTTGGTACCCATTTTCTTTTGGGTCCTAGGGGGTTAGCTTTGTAAGGAACCCAAAAATTTTATTAGCAAAATTAAAATGATTTAACCTATCATAACAAAAATTTTGCTAAATGGCCTTTGCGGCCACAATGTGTACACTTGTACACCTTAGGATGTATATAAGTGTGTGTGGTCATGACGTGCAAAGTGTGCATATGCATGATGATGATGTGCATGAACATGTGGAGCTTGTTTCTTTGAAAACAAGGACTCCAATCTAGTATGGTTAAATGCACAAGAGCTCAAAGTAGAGCTAAACTATTAATTTTATTTTTCAAAAGTTCTATCTCACTATCTTCAATGGTGGCATGTAGAGAAAGGTAAGATATAGAATCATTTTCTTTTTCTTTTAAAAACATTTTTTTGTTCCTTTTCTTTTGAAATAATTTTTCTTTTGAAACAAGAATTTTCTTGAAAAACAATTTCCTTTTGTTTTTCCACCAAAATAATTTATTTTTCAAAATAGTGTTCCCTTCACATAAATCATTCAATTTAGACATCAAGAAACATTTTCATTTTTCAAAACCTCATTTTCTTTTTCTAAACATGCAATATTAGTTCTAAATGAATCATTTTCTATATGCATGCAATCCACTTCTTTTTCAAATTTTTATTATCTTTCTTAATCATGTCATATTTATTAAGCAATAATTGATAAAAAGTAGATAGCTCATCATATGACATGTTAGTATCCTCATCCTCGGATTCGGTAGTTACCTCAAGGGGGTTATCTCCTTGGACCATATAGCACAAGTTGGAGGTGTTGCTTCCAACGTCCGAATCGCTCCCCGCATAGTATTGATCTTTTTCACCGAGGGAGATGAGGGTATTCCAAACTACAAAAGCCGAATCAAAGTTAGAAACTCTAGATAAATAAACATCATCTAGGGTAGACTTTAAAGCATTAGGGCTTTTGCATTAGCCTCAAAATTCTTACCATCTAAATAATATGCATTATTAGTAGTGGCAAGATAAACATTATAACCTAAGGCTTTGAGGTACAAGGACGTCTTCACCTTCCATATATGGATGTTAACAATGTCAAACATGGGTGGTGACATGAAGTCCATGGTGTGTGTACAAAAATATTGTGATTAGCCTAAAAATGAGGATCTTTAACTCTAGGTTGTTAGACCCAAATCAGAGTACCAAGCTCTGATACCAATTGAAGGTTCACCTAGAGGGGGTGAATAGGTGATGGCTAATCTAATAGTCACTTAATGCCAAATAATGCGGAAGCTAAAAATAATTATGACCTAATTAAAACTCTTACACTAAACACCACGTATAACACAAGAGTGTTACCGAATTCCCCGTGAAGGGCTCTGGACAAGCTCCTCTAGATTCCCCTTGAATGGGTTGAGGTGCCGCGTTGGCTCTCTTGGTTAAATACAAGTGTTAGCAAACAAACCCAAGCAAGTATATCAATTTAAGCACAATATATCAAGCATGTAAATGTAAAGACAATAATAGAATGCAAGATATAAACAAGTAAGGGAGAGAGAGAGAGAGAGAAAAGGCAATCGCAAACACAAGGGTATGTTTCGAGGTTCGAGCACACTTGCTCTACATCCCCGCCTTCGACACACGAAGGATTTCCACTATGCAAGATCCCATGGATCTCTCCTCGGTGCCGCAACACCTACAAGCCCTCGGACTCCCTAGTCCCGTACACACGCAAGCCCCACAAGCTTGCCGAGGCCGCACCTCAAACACGGAGTTCGCACCCGAACCCGAAACAACGCGGACACACACATCCGCCTCCTCAAAGTACAAATGAAGTCTTTGGTGATCACAACACTTTGATCACCTAAAAACAATCTCACTACAACACTCCTATAGGATGAATAGATCAATGGATGCTCAAGTGTTTGTGTGAGAAAACAAGGAAAGAATCTTTGGTGAAAACTCAAGAAAATCTCTTTTTAACACTCTTGAATAAAATCTTCCCTTTAGATAGGAAATATTTGCTCTCTATTTTATGGAGAAAAACTTCTGAAAAGAGTGGGAAAAACTGGCTCTAAAATAATCTCCAAATCTTAAAGAAGACACCCCAAAATGACCCTTCATATAGAGTCTGAAAAACTAGCCGTTGGGGCTCTGTCAGAGCTGCCGGTCGACCGGGTCGGTCGACCGCCAACGGTCAGAAATCCGACCGTTGGAGCCACGGTCGACCGCCCGGGTCAACCGAGCCACTGGAGCAGAGAGTCGAACTCTCTGTTGGTCGACCCGTACGGTCGGCTGAAATTTCCAGAGAGCAGAGCTCTCTGGAGCGGTCGACCCGTACGGTCGGCCGTCCTCCAGTGCACAAAGGCGTGCACGTCTGTGTACGTCGGTCGACCGGTCCGGTCGACCGAGTTCAGGTATAGTCGACTATAAGGAAGCAAGTCGACTTATCTGAAGCCTGAAACAGTTTTCTGGGATTAAAAAGTTAGTCTTTTTGGCTCAAATAAAATCCCATAAAATACTAAAAAAATCTACAAAATAGTTTAACCAATATACTTTGATAATCAAACATGCTTGCACAAAATCAAGGCATGTTATAAAAGATTGGACTATTTTTGTAATAGGAAATATTTGGCTCATTATAAAAACTGTTTTTCCAAAATAATATTTTTCCAAAACATGTTTTTCCAAATCTTCATCAAATACATAACAAGATATACTTTTAAAGCATAGTGTGTATGGATATGATCCACTACACATCATAATGAAATATCTATGTTTTTGTCATAAGGCTTTAAACTTGGTTTTGGTTAAAAGATAAGTATATGAGAAATACCAAAAACCAAAATAGTATTTTTCTAAAAGAAAATCTTTTGTAAAACAAAACTAACAAGAGTGTGTATGTGATAAATACTTGAGCAATCCACCAACTACTCTATCCTTTACATTTTATCTAAAACATAAAAATCTTATACCTAGACACAAGTCTTCATCTTCTTGAAGTCTTCACTTGAAGGCTTCTCATCTTCTTGACTTGGTCCAAGCTTGATCCAAAAGCTCCTTGGATCACACCGTGCTAGCTCTAAATCTTGACATTTTATCCTTTGTTGAGCTATGCACCTACTAAGATCTTGATAATGAATCTGTTACTAATTAACATAAGATCATTAGTAAACATAACTCATGAGTTGATCATCATCAAAACTAGGGTGATAGGCCTTTGGGCCAACATATGAATCATTAGTGATGGTAAGGTAAACATGAATGCCTAGGGCCTTGAGGTACAAAGACATCTTAACCTTCCAAATTTGGATGTTAAGAAGTCAAAGGTGGGTGGTGACATGAAGTCCATGGTGTGTGTACAAATATTGTGATTAGCCTAAAATGAGGATCTTTAACTCTAGGTTGTGAGACCCAAATTCAGAGCACTTGGCTCTGATACCAATTGTAAGTTCACCTAGAGGGGAGTGAATAGGTGATGGCTAATCTAATGGTCACTTAATGCCAAATAATGCGGAAGTAAAAACTATTATGACCTAAACAAACTATTTAAACTAAAACCACGTATAACACAAGAGAGTGTTGCCGAATTCCCCGTGAAGGGCTCTGGACAAACTCCTCTAGATTCCCTAGATAAGGGTTAGGTGCCGCGTTGGCTCTCTTGGTTAAATATAAGTGTTAGCAAACAATCCAAGCAAGTATAACAATTAAGCACACTATGAATATCAAGCATGTAAGGATAAGCACAAAAAAAGCATGCAAGATATAAACAAGAGACAAAGAGAGAGAG
>JAVJIF010026139.1:0-60463 GCA_038442645.1 Agave tequilana | reverse complement strand
TTTTTACGAGTTAAATATAAATAAAAGTTTATAACTGAAGCCACTAAGCAGGAATTACACTCTTACGTAATTCAGTGAAATTTTTTTACCTTGTGAAAGTAGATATCGATGACCCAATTATTGATGTATTACAAAAGAAAAGCCTGTATGTATCCATTCTTCTCTCGCTTCACAAATTCCAAGTAGTTGGCGATGCCAATTACTTTCTGGAATTTGGTTCTTCCGTGTGCACCCGTGATGGTACCACGTAAGATGCTCAGGCTCCTCTACATCAGGAATGATTTCCGTGATATCTCCAACCGGTAGGATGCTCCTTTTTCTCTTTTGAAAAACTGTGGACACGAAGAAGAATTGGCAACAATCATAGTGAGCAAAAACAAAGTGTTTCTACAACAAGGTTTGTGAAACCAATGACCGTAGCTTTATAGAAGGAAATGATCCGAAAGAAGTTACCTTCGCTAGATAGAAGCTTAAGTTGAACCCTGAGGCAATAGCAGCCCTCTCTTCGAGCCACCGTCGAACATAGGCTTCTTGATCCAATGGCGAACCAAATGTAATCATGTTAGGATAAACCATTCTTGGTCTTTCAAAGAGAGCCAAGGAACTACGAGCGTAACCACTCTGTCACCAGCCCTCGCGAGATACGCAGCACGAAACAGAGGATTGACAGCAGTGCCAGTCATCCATGGAAGGCTCGCAGTAGTAAATATTGCAATGTGCTGCTTTCGATTCATCTCCCATCACATCAGTACATCCTAAAGTTTATGGGTTTGATAATGCAAGCTGCATTCATTAAAAAACTACACTTAAATTACATTGTAGAGTTGTTCTCCAATGAACACACACGTTTAGGGCAAAATTTTCAAAGTGCTGACTTATTGGGAAATGATCTGGAGTAAAGGCTACAGTGAGCTACTTCAGCTACTCTCAGAGCACCAAGAGGAACTATCTGGTCTTCAAGTGGATCTATATGGAAATGGAGAATATTCTGATCAAGTGAAAAAGTCAGCTGAGAAACTGAGAATGAAGATTAATGTTCACCCTGGTTGTGACCATGCAAACCCTTTGTTTCATGAGTAAGTTGCCAGCCATTATTGATTCCTCTTGATTTTATCTGCCATCTAATTTCTTGCATTTGTATTTACTGCTATCATTTTATAAACATTCTTCCTTAAAACTACAAACTCATGCAAGTGTTATAAAGATGCATATTCACTACTATGCATTCAGTATTTCTGATCCTGTTCATTTTCCATCCAGTTACAAGGTATTCATAAACCCTAGCACAACAGATGTGGTTTGCACCACCACAGAAGAAGCACTGGCAATGGGGAAGATAGTCGTTTGTGCCAATCACCCTTCAAATGACTTTTTCAAGCAATTCCCTAATTGCCACATATACAATAATTCCCTAATTGCCACAACACGTACACACCATCCTTCCATGGAACTTGCTCATTCTGTTCATTCTAATTGAACTTGTACATGTAAAAATAAAAAAAAAAAAAAAAAACTTACATTAAAATGAAGGAAAAATTGCTTTTAGGTCCCAGAGAGTTTGACTTCAAAAACTCCCTGGAGAAAAAACCGTGTCAAAAAGTCCTTTGACTAAGTTTCTTTGTTTACAGGTCTTGTCTCAATACATGGCTTGGTGTATATTCGTATTGCCCATATTGCCCTTACTTTAATTGACTCATCTGCTGTTATTTATCCTTTAATTGACCCACGTGATGTACTATGGAATATTTAATGACAGTTGCTTTAATTGTTTTGCTTTTAATTCAAAATTCTCGAAGCAATTGTTTTGTTGTCCACTTCAATTGTTATTTGTCCCACTTCAAAAAAAATTCTTAACTTGACCAAAAAAATATTAAAAAATCATTTAAATATTTGAAAAATAAAAATAAATGAAAAAAATAATTAATGACTTGTTTATAAAATCATTTAACCTTTATTATTTATAAAACAAAAATCATTTAATATTGAATATTTACTTATTTTTTTCACTTATTATTTGTTTATTTTTTATTAATTTCTGTCCAACTTTCTTTTTATCTCCACCTTACCATCTTTCTGTCCTCCTTTGTCTATTTCTGTCCAAATTTCTCTTTTTATGTCCACTTTATTCTCTTTTGTAGTCGTATATTCTATAAGGTAGTCATATTCAAAAATGTGGATATATTTTAAAAAATGAGGGCATTTACTTGAAAATGTAGAAATATACTCTGAAATGTGGACATATGTTCCAAAATTTAGACATATATTTCTAAATGTGGACATATATTCCAAAATGTGGATATATACCCCAAAATGTGGACACAGTGTCAAAAAAGTGAACAGAATCATACTAAGGTGGACAGAATATTGAAGAATGACATTTGGCTTGTCCAAATTGGGAATAGGATATAGCGTTGCAAGTAAGACGATTGTGACCATATTTCTGGCATCTACTGCACACAATCGAGCGTGTCACAAGTCGATTGTTGATTCGTCTTGTCTTGTTCCTCCCACAACGCTTCTTCGTTACTAGAGGTCTTATTTGTAAAGCCTCCTCCATTACTTGTGCGAGACATAAGTTAGTACCAGAGTATAAACATTGGATAGTAATGAAAAAAATGGCATATATTTCATAAGGTGGACATATTTTCGAAAATGTAGACATTTACTTGAAAATATCGACATATACTCTGAAATGTGGACATATATTCCGAAATTTGGACATATATTCCAAAATGTGGACACATATACCGAAAATGTGGACACAATGTCAAAAAAATGAAAAGAAACATACTAAGGTAGACAGAATATTGAAAAATGATACATTTAGCTTATCCTAATCAGGTATAGGATTTAACGTTGGGGCATAAGTTCGCTTGAATGTCTCCACCTTTATGTGATCATTTAGGTAATTTCACTGCGCTATGTAGCATAATATAAAATAAGACCTTTTATGTTTGCCTAATTTCTTTCCGTCCGCCTACGTCAATTTATGTCCAACTTTCTTCTTTTATGTCCGCTTATTTCTTTTCTATCCACTTTCGTTAATTTTTGTCCAACTTTCTCATTTTATGTCCGCCTTACTCTCTTTCGTCCACCTTTGTCAATTTCTGTCTAACTTTCTCATTTTATATTCACCTTACTCTCTTTTTGTTCAATTTTGTAATGGTGGACAGAAAATTAAGAAAGTGGACAAATTATTCAATATGTTGGCAGAAAAATTCAAAAGTGGACAATATGATTCACAAATTTTTTTCTCTCTTTTTTATATCACAAATTCATTACAAATAGAGTGTTATCACGCCCAAATTGATATTCTCAAATTCTGCACCCTTATCACAATTAGTCCACCGTTTAGATTAAAAATTAATCACAAATACCGACATGATTATCATCAAATTGAGTGAATTTAAAAAAAAAATCTCAGAAAAATTACAATTCAAAATCTTAATAATCATACTTTAATCCAAACTCCAAATAAATCTCAAAGAAATTACATCAAAAAAATTACTCTAAATAAATCCTCGACGAAGCCCTGCATCACTCATCCTCTATGAGCCCTGCACGAGGAGCTGGGGGAGACGAGCCTTACACGAAGAGCTTACTTGGGCCTCGACAAAAGAGACGAGTTCCGTGCTGGAGTTGTTGTGATCTTCACGGATCGGGGGTTCACGGATCTCACTGGAGCTCACGGAGTTGCGATCAGGGACGGCTCGGGGGGAGGAGGGGGGCTCGAGGGCAGATCTCACCGGAGCTGTTGTGATCTTCACAGAGATCGTCGGAGCTGATGCGATCTTCACAGATCGGGAGGCTCACAAAGCTCCTGTTATCGGAGAGGCTCGGAAAGCTCGCTTGGCTCGTCAGATCTTCACAGAGATCGCTCATCTTATTCCTCTTCTTCCCTCCCTCCCCCTCTTCCCTCTCTCTTTCTTTATGAAAATTGTATACATAAGACAGATTTGACAGGGGTATTTTGGATTTTTAACCGCCCATAATGACTCATATGCATACAACCAGTGTACACAGAGATCCAGAAGCACGAATATTGGTATTGAGAGACTTTTTAACACATTTTTTTATCTCAGGGAGTTTTTGGCACAGCTCAAACTCCCTGGGGACCTAAAATGATATACAATCTAATAAACAAGTTAACTGAATAACAATTGAAGGGGTCAAACTGTGGCCTTATATCCTATTATCCGTCCAATCTCGTTTGCCACACTATACAGTGGAGTGCTATCTTAAAAAGAATTTGGGAACTCTCCCAGAGCTTAAAGCAAACGGCGGAGCTGTTGGTTAGGTCCTCCCTTCGCTGTGATTGAACTTGCTTTTCCAGGACTGAGGCCAGCAAGTTTGACATTCCCATCTGTTACTACAATTCCATACATTATAAACGTAAGTTCATCTCGCGTTTCTTTTACCCCTCCCCATAAAGGTATATACTTTAAGGAATTCGAGACAATGTTTTATATGCATAAATAATTCAACCATTCTTACCCCAATGTATGAGAATAACTAAGCCATTTTATTTACCTCTTGCATATGGAATTGTCTTAGAAGCTCAAGATGCAGAGTCCTCACATCTTCAAGGATAGCTTTCTGCATGGTATTTAAGTTATTACATTGATTGAGGAGCCAGTCCTGTTACAAAAATATCCACAAACTTCAACTTTACGTTCTAAATTGCACTAGGTGTGAGTATTTAAGTTATTACATGTTGCTGGGAAACTCCCTGCTCCTGTGACAGCCGAAGCATCTGGCCTTGCTAATTAACAGGCTGTTCTAGAAGCTCCTCCCTAGTTTCTGAGCCCGTCTTCTTAGATTTTGGTGAGCCTGTTGCTATCATTCCATCACTGAAGGAGGAAGCAGGCAGTGCTCATTCTCTCAGCTCGACAGCACTGATCAGGGCAACTCTCTAATAGTGGATGATATCATGACCTTGGTCCCCAAGGTTGTACAATCTGAATTTCAACTGACACATTAATTATGTCCATATTCAAGGCATTCAAATTGCTGAACCTTATAGCTGCTTTCTAACAGTTCCACACATTTCTCGAGCTGATTCCAAGTTGTTGTTGTTATTTGCCTCCAGCTGATTTAGAGGTAATGCTTGGCTTACACCTAAACTTCAGATGGTGGCATCCAGGTCACATATGTACACCTGATAAAGTTGTAGGGCAGGTGGATTTTTGCACTAATATGCTTACAGTATTGGATATTTCAGTTTCTTACCATTTATGAGTTTTCTAAAAACCATTCGCGATGATCTTCTTTTATGTACTCTATAATACTCCATTGGGATTTGAATTTCCTCAAACATGTATGTTCTAGGATCATGCATCTAGCAACAGATTCAACAAAATCGGAGACCAGTTTCATAGCTCTCTGCTTCTTGTTTTTTGAGGTGTGATTCGTTTTGGTTGCAAAGACCTGCTACCGGGTTATTGATGGCCAGTTTGCCAATTGTGTTATGGTCTTGATAATATTACTCGTGAAAGATCTTGCTAAACATGAATACTTTTATCCTATTGTTCCAAAGAGTAGATCATCAAGTATTTAAGATTGTGTGAAAGGCCAGCTTCAGGTCTGATGTGCGTTCGTTCAGGAAACCAAGGAGGCATATTCCACTCGTAAAAGCTTTGTGTAAGTTATCATCTTGGGGTTTATTATGAGTTGTTCAGTTGATTGCTCAAGTTGGATAGAAGGCATTTGATTGATGCAATTCAAAAACAGACTACAATTTATAACACTGTTTCTTTTGTCATATATTACCCTGAACTGCATACTAATATTGCCTATCAACCTGCAGTATAGTTATTATCTGTTTTTAATTGTTCAGTATTATATGCAATTGATAGTCTAGAAATTCCATTCATGCAATGCTTGTACTGCTCACCCTTACCACAATGCAAATACTTGAGGATCGTCAAGTTGTATGCCTGCACAAGCAAGCTGTGTAGTTTCAACAGTACTTTCTGCTAAAATTTCCCCTTTATGCAAAAAAAACTATCCCGTGAATTGATGTAACCAAGAGTTATGTGCCCTTCTATAGTTCTGCAAATATTATTGATCAACTCCCATGTCATTCTAAATTAAGGATAAAATGTAGATTAACTTGTCATCACTTATATCAGAACACTCCCATTTCGCGTTATGCGTGATACTTTCAGGTGATACTTTCAGGTGAATTGCGAAGTAGTATCGATTTTTTTTTCCCCCACACTCGGAACAACAAAAGACAGAGCTCTTATTGCATGCATTATTTGAAGGGATACATTCCTGTTTACATAGGCATACAACAAACTTTTGCAGGTAGGAAACTAGAGGATTCCAAGAACTGTAAGTAGTACTTGATGCAGACAAGATTAGGGTTCCACCTTCGACAGATAGGGTGGTGATGGTGGTGGGGGTGGAAGCTGGTATGAAGGCGGTGGATACTGGTACGAGGGTGGTGTGGGCCTATGCGATGGCGGAGGCTGTCCATGCCTGGGCGGTGGGCTTTTTTGATGATGTGGCGGCTTCCTATGAGAAGGTGCTTGCCCATGGTGTGGCGGCGGCGATTGCCCATGCTGCGGTGGCGGGTTCCTATGAGAGGGTGGTGCTTGCCCGTGGTGCGGAGGTGGCTGCCCGTAGCTTGGTGGGGGTTGTCCATGTTGAGGTGGTGGGCTTCTATGGGAGGGTGGTGCTTGCTTGTGGCGAGGTGGTGGCGGCTGCCCGTGGTGTGGTGGTGGTTGCCCATGTTGAGGTGGTGGGCCTCTCTGATGAGGTGGGGGGCTCCTATGAGACGGTGGTGCATGTCCGTGTGGGGGTGGGGGTGAGGGCCTGTGCTGCAGCGGCGGCTGCCCTTGTTGGGGCGGTGGTGGTTGTGCATGTTGTGGAGGAGGTTTCCAAGATGGTGGGCGTACACGAGGAGAGGGTGGTGAACGCGGTGGTAATGGCTGTGCATGCGGCGGAGGTGGCTGCCTATGATGTGGAGTCCTGTGAGGTGGCGGCGGCTGTGCATGTTGTGGTGGCGGGTGCTGACGAGGTGCCGGCTTTGCGTGAGAAGGTGGTGGTTGCCGTCCATACCGAGGAGGTGGTGAGTATTGTGGAGGTGGAGATGGTCCATGTTGCGGAGGTGGGTACTGCTGTGGAGGTGGCGGCTGGTGTCGTGGAGGTTGTCCGTGTTGAGAAGGTGGTGTCACATGTCGCGGAGGTGGTTGCTGGCGTCGTGGAGCTTGTCCATGTTGAGGAGGTGGTTGTCCATACGGTGGAGGTGGAGAACATTGTGGTGGTGGTGGTGATGGTGGTTGCGGGCGTCTCGGTGGAGCAGGTCTATGCTGAGGAGGCGGCTGCTGGTGTCGTGGAGCTTCTCCATGTTGAGGCGGCGGCCGCCCATGATGCGGAGGTGACTGCTGCCCATGTCGAGGCGGCGGCGGCTGGTGTTGCGGCGGAGATGGCCCATACTGTGGAGGTTGCTGCCCATATTGTCCTGGGGGTTGCATGCCATAGTGCAGTGGGTGAATCTTGGTGTAGTGGGTCAAAGGCCCTTGTTCTGTTGAGGCACTGCCAAGGGACTGGGTGCTCTCCCATAGCAGCACAAAAGCAAGTAGCAAACAGAACGCTACACTTATGTGCAGATTCCTCATCTTGCAACCCCCTTGTGAGTTCTTTGATGCTGCTCTCTTTGAGCAGTTGAGTTGGTGGGTGGCAAAGCTTTATATAAGCAAGCATCGATCACATGAAAGGTTCGGCTTTATCCTGAATCCTGATTCTGGGCAATGTACAAGTGTGGTGTTTGAACACCTCGTTGGAGGACGAGTGTTGAATTGAAGTCTGAAGCAATTGTATTTTGTGTGTAGAGGGTACAGACTCAGGCCCCTAGAAAATGAGAGAGGGTTGAAGACTGCAGTTGAGTTAATGATTTTGGTGAGGGTTATTTATTATGACTGCTGCTTGTGCTTGTTGATGGTCTTCAGAGCTAATAATTGTAACATGGGTATCAGTCGAGATTGGAGACAGTGAGAACAGTACAAAATCTCACAGTGGCAGCTCACAGATGCACAGAACTTTAACGCCAGTTTGCAATGGCAGCAGGGAAGTTCAGTGATCTCCCCGAGGAGAATATCGAGGCGAAGCTCAATGCATCGAAAAGAAGAGGGGCATGGCACATAATTTCTCTTCTGAACTCTGTAATGGGCTAGTAAGAGTTACAGCCCAATTTAAAGTTTACTGGGCTAACTTGGGCTTTCTAAATCCGTATCTGGCCTCACTCTCTTTATTCTTACATCCGTCATAAAACTGGCCTATATGAATAGAAGCCTGTGGCGCGCGCGAATTCACAGTCCATGATGATCGAAAACCTCCTGCTGCTACTCCACCACCTCACGCATCGGCGCCGCCACGACCACCACCAGCATCACAACCCATTAAATCACCATCAACAACCAGCTGAGCTCCACCCTCAACGACCTCTTCAACCACCAACACAACCAAGATTACGATGCCAATGAGCAGCCGCAGCAGCAGCAACAACAAGAAGAACACCAAGACGGCCTCATCGACGTGAGGGCTTGCTACGAATAGTGTGGGTATTGATATTTGAGGGTATTTTAAAATTATGCAAAATTCTTTTAGCCCCGCGTTGGATAGAAAAAGAACTCTATAGATTTTAAATATGAAATCTCTCTCGTGATGTTTAAATATGAACTCTATAGGGTCTGTTTGGTTATCGTAACTGGCCGTAATTCGTAGTTATAATTGGTAAAGTCTTTTACAATTGTAAATGAGTTACATGTATGTAAATTTTACGGTGTTTGGTTGGTAATATAAAATTGTAAAGTGGGAAAGTGTATTGTACTTTACGGTGTTTGGTTGTCGTAATGTATAAGTCGTAAGTGAAAATGTTGACCACAAAATTAACTATTTAGTGATTTTAAAAGTTTTAATACTGCAAATAAATATTAAAAAGTTAAATATTAATTTTTTTAATATTAATATAAAAAAATATTACAAATTTGTATGACCACAAAATTAACTGTAACTGGGCTGTAAGTGAGTGGTAACTGGGTTGCAAGTGAGTGTTAGTTGAGTTACGTAAGTCTTTTACGAATTACGGTCCAAACAAACGCCGTAGCTGTAACTGGGTAGTAAGTCATTTACGAATTACGGAGTTTTACGCGAAACAAACGGCCCCATAGTGTTTAACTTCTGATGTGTGGGGCTAGAAATCAGGGGATGGATGTTTGCGCGGACACAAGCCCATGGAGGTCCGTTGAAGGAAATTGGATTACGGGTCAGGAAAACCTTAATGCGCATGTGTGCCCTCATCGCCTCGCGGGTGTGATCCGAATAGGCTATTTTGCCATTTTATTTTAAATTTAAAATTAAAATAAAATCTCTTCAAATCTTATCACCAGATTTGATCAGATATACCTGTTGAGATTCACATCATTTTCCTGTCCTGTCATTGGGTCAGAGTTAGCCGTTGAGAGCTCTCTACCTAAATTCTGTAGTGAGCTCTCGCCAAGACAAGATTTCTTCTTCTTTTCAAGGATTGTGTTTTCTGCCCAAAGATTTTCTAATGATGGAAAACTCTCTTTATAAAGGATCTGATCCATGCTCTCAAAGACAGAACAAAATCATCTTTTTTCTCTTCTGAAACTTCTTAAAATTCTTATGTGCTTTCCTGCATCTCTAGAGGAAACAAAACCGAATTGTTCGAGGGCCTGTGCATTGCGAGTGCCGTCATCAGCCTGTTACACCGAGAGCCTCTCTCAGAGTGGTGTGATTTACTCTTAAAGACAGTGTTCGCACGCCTTGATCAAACCAAAAGAAGTTCTTTCTTTCTTGAAAGTTTAATTTAAAATAGCTTAGCAGTAATTCGTATAAATTTTCCTACAGTGGGGTCTAGAGACTCGGTGTCATATCATCTCATCAATCCTGCGCAAGAGCTCAGCGTCTTCTTGCTCCGGGTGACCAGTGAGTGAGTGTGGTCTCCTCTTGATGATGTTTTGATTATTTTCATTGATTATGATTAATTCATACCAAGGTCTGGCGAACCAGTTGATTAATTAATTGTTCTGAAGCTTTCAGGAATCAAGATTGTGTTTAATGAATGTGGCATTGGTATTGCATGACACTGTTTTTAAGAGATGAAGAAATTAGTGATGTTGTTAACTTCTTGCGTTTGCTAGCTGTTGAGAGATGTAAATTCTGTTTTTGTTAGATTTTTTTTAAGCTCTTTGAGCTTTCTATTGGACTTTGACTTAAGTTTGGGCCAGGAAAGGGCTTGTGGACAAGTTGTCTGTTGCTAATTCATCTTCGTGATGATGCTGTAATGTGATCGTTTTGAGGGGTAATTGTAATTATTGATGTTCTTAACTTCTTTCAGGATTGTGAGTTCGTTTTTCTTTTAAGCTCGTAATTAGGATACATGAGCTTTCAATTGGACTTTGCATTATCAACTTTGTGTTTATTCCTCAATCTTCTTGTTTACAGATTGGCTAGGCTTGAATATATATCCTTGGAGGCATTTCACAAAATTAAGATGGCCTTTGTGCGGGTCTTGAAGCTGTAGATAACCTGGAGGGAAAATAATGAGCAGGACACAATGTGGGCCCATAGTAAGACCCGGTCCAAGGCCACAAAATTGTTTGGCCTCCAATTTTGGCCCAGTTCCGCCTCTTGGGTTTATCATCTTAGATCTTCAACCAAGTCTTGCCCCTAAAATTCATAAAAATATCATGAACTTTTAACGTTTTTCAAGAAAATATTATAAACTTTAAAAAATAAAAGAAAATATCATAAAATTTGACACTTTCAATAGAATACCACATGGAGAATAATAACAAAAAACAAAAGACATTTTTACCCCTTAATAGAAAAAAAAACAAGAGAGGCGACTGAGGGGGAATCGAGAAGCGGTGGAGTGGTGACGTTGCGGTGAGAAACAGTTGAGGTGGAGGTGGTGGGGGCGGCGGGGAAGTGGAGAGAAGAGAGAGAGAGAGAGAAAGAAGGAGACGACGTTGACTGGGGAAGGCAGAAGGGAGGGTGGAGGAACGCGGAAAAGATGGGAGGCGGGGGAGGGAGGGAAGGGGGGAATGAATGGGAGGTTGGGGATTTCCTTTTTCCTTTTTCTATTTCTTTTTAATGAATTTTAGTAGTGGGGCTGTGGGAGAGGTGAAGGGTATTTTAGGTATTAAAGAATCACTTGACTAGCACGTGCAAGTTATATTAACAGGGGTAACATATGGAATTTTTTTTTGAAAAATTGACAATAGCTTTTTGTATTTTCTTACATTTTTCAAAGTTTATTATGTTTTCTTGAAAAATGTTGAAAGTTCATGAATTTTAGCCCCAATCATATTGACTTTGATAGTGGTCTTGTGTTATTTTGTTCAAATAGGCATCAGAGACCTCGTCTTGCAAATAGAATTTCTCAAACTAAGGTTCCGTTTAAGTTAAAATGAAACTCAAGATTGTACCCATACAAACCTTAATTTCTGAAACTCTGCTCAATGAAACTGAGATTTGTACCCCATACAAAGTGGAGTTTCAGTAACCACAGTTCCATAGAGTGGCGCCATTGCAACCTCTTGGTGTAAAGAATACGATGGTCAGTGTCAGGCCAACAAATGGTCGCCATCGCTAGCTCGCTTTGTTATTTGATTAGTTGATCAGTTTTGTGTCATCAACTTGCCTCTATTTATAAGGGATATTCAGTCATTTGTTAAGGTTCGGTTCATGTGTGTAAGCCACATACACATATTATAAAAAGACTAATCCCGCATTAAGTTTTGTCCCCTTAAAACCCGACATCTTATCCATGTATCAACGCAGAATTGACCGTCTTATAATATGTGTGTAAGGCTCACACATGAACCTAATCTCATTTGTTACTACTGAAACCCTGTACGTACCAGGTCCCTAGTACCGAGCATTTTATATTTACTTTTCCAGTCTGAGGGGGAACTTTTTTTTCTTTAGGTTAGGTATGGAAGTGAGAAAATAATAATAATTCTTTTTGGAACTTGAGAATTGGTTAGCAAGTTTTTTGGTGTTTGAATGTTATTGAGAAGTGTGGTTTGAAAAATATTATATCTTTTTTGGTGATTGGACAGTTATGTGAAAGTAAAAGTAAAAAAGTTGACTAGAAAATTAACCGCAAATAAATATAAAAAATAATTATGAAAAAAATAATTGTAATTAAAATGTACAGCCACTGCAGAAGTGTCCATGCAATGCGGGTTTTAGACTGTCTAGTGGCACCAGCAACGAAGACAGTGTTGGGGTCCTTCCCTGGACTGGGAAACAGTGCCGTCAAAGGAGAGGTCACCGCGATCAGAGACCTGGCATCCGGTATCTCGCCGAGTTTGAAGAACTTGTTCGGTTTGCCGGATCCTTCTTCTGGGTTCTCACCTTCAGATGGCTCAGCCTTTGGCTTCCCAATGCCCAAGGGCCCTGTTCTCGCGTAGACGGTGACAGCTGGCCTCAACGTTTGGAATCAGGCTTGGAGTAGAGACCAGTTGAGACACGGAAGGCATTGGAGCTGAGGGCCATGAAAGGACACACACAGAAGGTTTGAACTTTGGTTGGTCCTCAGACTCTGCTGCTAACTCAACCAAACAAGATGAGGTAGGACTCGAGGGCATTGGATGTGAATGAGATTTGGAGACTTGCCTATCCGGATGGGGGATGTGGCTCAAGAGCCTAGAATGGAGCCACATGTTGTATCATTTTATCTACAACGGGAGATTAAGCACCAGTCGTTAGCATCCCCCAACTTATTACCAACACATTCATTGATAACAGAGTCCCCACACCACAAGCAGAGTAGGGAACTTCACTGCACATCCTTTTTGGAGAAGAAAGATGACCAACAAGTCGATTCCAATACCCAACAAAAACAAAAACAAAACCAGAACCAGAAAAACCCAAAAAAGAAACAAGAAGAGAGAATCAGAGAATTTGATGGCCTGTTATATATCTATTTTTGTTATAAACCAACTCAAATCGAATAAAAAAGCACAAAGCACTGAGATTGCTAAGAGAGAAATCAAACGTTAAGACTGAACGGTGCAAAAATAGGAGCAAATGAAACCAAAAGGAAACTTTAGTTGATCTCAACTTCAGTCCCGGAAACAACAGCCGACAGAAATTCAAAAGTTCATCAGTTGAAAAACAACAGTTGGTACCGCACCAGTAGAATTAAAGCTGTGTCACTTGATCACCAGTTAACAGCCTTATGGTCTGCAATGCTTTAATACCAAACGAGTAAACAGCAGAAGAGATAGAAGGCACAAATATATACTGGAAAATATCAAGCAGAAGATAAAGATAATGTCAAGTTATAACTGACTGATTCACCAAATCATCTGAGCTTTTAAAATAGAAGAAGAAAACATCAACAGAAGATAACAGATGCCATCAAAGCTTTTGCTGTATGGAAGATAAACAGATTCATCAGTGAGATCTAAAGTAGAACGACAGAGAAAAATTTCAAGCAGTCCTCTGTGAAAGCTCAGAGTATCCATCTTTTTTAACCAAACAGCATGTGTATGTACTCTCCTACTTCCCCATTTAACTTCATAATAAAAATGCTACTCAAGATATCACTCATATGTGGAAGTACTTTTAAACACAGGCTTTAACAGAACTTCCAAGCTGACACAAATTGGCAAAATCCAGCGAGACCAAACAAAATCTACATCTAAAATATATATAATAAATAATAACAAAGTTTTAAAAGTCATCCAGCCCACATGATACACCAACTCTAAAAACCACACGCGAAGCCAAACAAATTGCATTAAGCCAACCACACACTGCCAGAGAAAACTGATCAATCAAAGATAAAGGTATAATTTCTAATAGAACAGCACAAAGTACAGAAAAATCAAGGCCGATGCATTTGGTTTGAACATCTGACAAGTATATCATTGACTCTCTCATTCTACTTTCAACAAACATCCTAAAAGATGACGACCTGAAAACTAAAACTCATCAAATCTAACATGCCACAACTGCAAAAGTGTTGATGAAAGAGACATAATTGTAAAGAAGAGAAACAAACAGCAAAGGTTGATCAAATAATTTCCATTGTTCCCAAGTCAACAATAATAACCAACCAGCAGTACTGAAATCAACATAAAGCCTTTTAAAGACCATTGTTACTATATGAGTATAACTACTTGCAACATGTATTCTTCTAAATTCTCCAGCCCCATTTCGAACTCGAATTCAAATTTCTTCATTGACATTGTTAAATCAGCCATCTGTCATAAACTTTTTCCACTTTACCTGTACCATGAAGGACAGAAACGTTGGTAACAAACATCAACCTAAGAAACCGTCAACCACCAAAGTTTAGCTTATCTGACAGGAAATTTTGGGAATATACTCTTATGATCATCCCCACAGTTTACACACTTTGATATTCACATGAGATGTTCTGCAAATAAAATTGCAAATTTGCATATATCCAATTGGCACCCTTGTTGCAAGCCAGTATATATCATCCTAACCATTAGGTTGTATGATAGCTCACTACATACAGGTTGGTACGCCATAGAGGTTAGTACAATCAGTTAATCTGAATCAAGTCATTTGCACGTCTCCTAAACACATTTCAACGTTCAAATAGACTACAAAAAATCCAATAAAAAACTAGAATAATAGCTTTTCCCTTGAGAGGGAAAAGAAAATACTTTTTGGCATTACTCAATCAAATACAATACTGGTCAGAATTAGTTCACGGATTTTGCTTCAGATAAATTAGGTAACACATGCACGCACACAAATTATTGAATCAAAAGCTAAACTAAAACATAGAATTTTTCACTTGAGGGGGAAAAGGCGATAACACTTTCTGCATTACAAATAGCTAAACAACACACCTCTGAATTACATGCGTACAAATAATACAACACGCGCGCGCGCGCACAAACATACAGATATACATATGTATGAACTGTGTATTCCTCAGCATTACATGTATTTTTGATTTGAAAAAAGAACTATACTTACAAGTAGCATTAAGACCGAGTCCAAAGCATGTGTGCTAAAAAATAAAGCAAAGTTAAGATACCAAAAGAAAAGAAATACCATAACACCATACCCTGGTTTCCCTTGGATATATCTTTTGACAATGTCGTTTGTATTTCCATGTCCATCACCAAATGTCCATATAATATCACACTGGGCATAGTTTTGGCTCTATGCAGCAACACTGACAACAATCAAAACACTATCCTTCATCAAACTGCTTTGAGGTCTTAGAGTGTCTTGCAGTTTAATTTTCATATTCCACCTCAGTCAAATAACTAGCAATTCACTCTAGAAGTTGCATCTCGGGGGGAGGAAAAAAAATGCTACAACTTGTGCATGCCAACGCTTAATTCTCGTTATTTAAATTTCCATCATCCCACAATTCCAGTGACAATGGGTATCTCAAATCCAAGGAATGTAACATCTCTCATAGAACTCATGTAAACACTGTCACTTACAAACACCTTGCATCTAGATTGAATATACCCTCAAAGGATTTCTATGAATGAAGGAAAGTGAGTTTTCACAAGAAATGTAGCATCTCATATAAAGTTGCTGTCTCTAAACAATTGTGTATGCTACCAATGACATCCTCTAATGTGATTGGACTCTCTCGCCAGTCACATTGATCTACCAACTTTGACAAAAAAACATTCAGTAAGCATGCTTTCATTCAGAGCACAAGGCATGAGTCAAAAATCCCTGACTAAACCTTTTCATACATTCGGTGTCAGTGGGGCCTTGTTCCAATTTTTTATTGAGCTAAAAGCTGGCCAAAAGATAAATCACTTGCACAAAAGGAATGGCACACAACAACAATACAAGAAACACGAACTAAGGGCAGATGGGAGTATTACACTGAGAAGATATGACGAACAAAGAATCGCAATTTACTATTTGATCTAAATTGACCTCTGTATGCCTTCCAAATGCAAGGCGCCATGATACCCCCTTCGTCAAAAATATTCTAAATAACTCAAAAGGGAGCCAAAGCAAGGCCTGGCTCACTGGTAAAGAGGTGAGAATGTGTTGTAGGGAGTCCATGTTCAAATTCCTGCTACAGCCTATGACCCAGATAAGAATAATAATAACAACTCAAAATGGCAGATGACTGCAGATTATGCAGCTGATTAAAGTACGGAAAAACAGCAAGATGCATAATATAGGTCTGTCCATTGCATGCATGCTAAACTGAATTATGTAGGTTCCGGTGCACAAAGGACCATCTAGGAGTACAAGAGGAAAGGTTGTGCGCGGTGTCAGTGGGGCCTTGTTCCAATTTTTTATTGAGCTAAAAGCTGGCCAAAAGATAAATCACTTGCACAAAAGGAATGGCACACAACAACAATACAAGAAACACGAACTAAGGGCAGATGGGAGTATTACACTGAGAAGATATGACGAACAAAGAATCGCAATTTACTATTTGATCTAAATTGACCTCTGTATGCCTTCCAAATGCAAGGCGCCATGATACCCCCTTCGTCAAAAATATTCTAAATAACTCAAAAGGGAGCAAAGCAAGGCCTGGCTCACTGGTAAAGAGGTGAGAATGTGTTGTAGGGAGTCCAGGTTCAAATTCCTGCTACAGCCTATGACCCAGATAAGAATAATAACAACTCAAAATGGCAGATGACTGCAGATTATGCAGCTGATTAAAGTACTGAAAAACAGCAAGATGCATAATATAGGTCTGTCCATTGCATGCATGCTAAACTGAATTATGTAGGTTCCGATGCACAAAGGACCATCTAGGAGTACAAGAGGAAAGGTTGTGCGCACTACAGATTCAATGACACAAAACCATGTGCACAGTAACATGTGAGTCTAAATCTGCAAGCTTATAATTTCAGAACTTTCAACAGGACATAAAACTAGTAGTTGAATGTGTGTGATGCGACTAAAGCATCTGAACTTTCATTGGAGTTAATAATAAAGCAAGGCACATCTTGAGGATGATTTAAGCTAAAGCCATGTGCCAAAGGGAAACCTGCAAATTGCATCTTAACTTTCATGTCAAGTATTGTCATCATTACCCAAGCCTTATCATTCTGGTAACTTTGTCAACTACAGACTCTGGAGGAAAACTGAAAGACAAAAAAATCTCCACAGAGTTGGCTCAAATTTTTAAGAACTACCGACGAAAACCATCACTCAAATAGTCACCACAGAAACTACAGACAGGACTTATGAAGGCCTTGACAAAGGCTAGTTGTTGAGTTGGGAGACTACTAACCAACTTGGCGTGCAGTTACCCTCATGCAACCAGAGAGCATCAAGAATCACTACCTCAGCTCAAGTGTACCTATTCAACAATGTGCATGTGGTTTGTGTGATGTTTTAAAACCACCACCGACTATTACTTCAAACCAAAGAAAAGTATGTGAAAGAAAACTTGCCAACAAACCAGAAATGTTACCTAAATAAATTATTATAATGCATGAAGTTTAAACACTACCTCAACTACAGACAGCTACAACTAATGCATAACCACAAAAAGAAATAGTGATATACATCAACTACATAAATAACAGTCACAACTAAAGAAGTTTAAACATCACATCCATAAATATATAAACTCAATAAGAAAAGAACTTTACATATTAACATTTCACAAGCATAAAATGGAAGTAAATTTAGCAGTCACTTAGTCACAATGACAAACCACAGGAACAAGTCAGCAAGAATTATATTGCATAAAGTTCAAAAAAAAAATGGATGTCACTGATAAAAAGGAAAATTTATACATGATTCTCCAAACTGCAAGGTAACTTCTGTTACAATTTATATATCAATTGATGCAAAATAAAACTATAGATATGACAAATCTTTTAACGGCTTCTATTCTATCAGATTTCAAAATTACACACAAAATAAAGATCAGATTTGCAAGACCTTACAGCATATATACATACAGTGCAATGATTTCCAAAAAAAGTGCCACCTGAGGTGAACATGAAGATATGAGGAGATGGAGGCTTATATCACCATGGCGTATATTTTTAAATAAAGTCCCATGACGAGTTTCAAGCTGCCAATCATCCAGATGTTAAACCAAAATACATTGTAAAAGAAGTAAATTAATTACTTCTGATAAAGCTTAGCGTTACAGTTTATTGATCATATGTCGGAAAAAACAATAAATACATCAGCATTTCACCTGACTTGATGTTCAGAATGTATGTGGTTCTGCACATGCCATCGCTACCAGTTCTATTTGACAGTTTTCTCATCTACCAATCAACCACAAAGTTGTAGTTTCAACCAAACTGCAGAAAAATAGCCAGCAAGTACTTTCCATCCATATTCATTGTGGATAAATAAGTCTAAAATCTGACATAGAAGTTAAACACAAATAACTCCGGTCTAAAATCAGATTCAGCTGCAAGCAACAGTCAACTCACCTAACGCACCATACTATAGTAAACTTATGCCTAGAATAAAAATAAATGTACCAATAAATGAAGTTGAGGCTAAGTGCCAAAAGAACAAAGGCAATGGGCATTAAGTGGAAGAAAGAATAAGTGGTTAATGGCTATAGCTCCTAAAATTCAGTAAATCAACCCAACAAAGTTAAGGCAAACATTACCAGAAAAATCTAGCACGAAGAACAGCACAAGATGACATCAATATAGCTCAGGAAATCCGCATTTATCCACTTCAGCTGCCAGAGTAAACACATATTACATTAAACAGTTGTGCTATATAAAAGAGATGCAAAGTCCATATAATGAATGTCTCATTCTACAAAACATAGAAATACTTCAAATAAACAAGCAATAAAAGCAGTGTTCCACAAAAGAAAACAGTGAATCCAATATCCTAAGTGACACAAGAAATTAATGACTAATAGCCTTCTTCGCTCTGAGAGATTCAAGGGCCTTCTCCCGCAGCTCAATCTCATGCTTTTTCCGCTCAGATTCTGTTTCATCCACATCACTAAGAAGAGATTTCTTCCTTATGCCATCTCCAGCATCTGAATCACCACCATCACCCTGATCCATCTCAAAATCTGAAGGAGAGGAAACAGTATCAATAGACTTCAATTTCATCTTGCCTACTCGACGTTCTAACTTTCTGCGATGCCGCTCTTCACGCCTTCGACGCCTCTCCTCCTTCCTCAGCCGTTTCTCATCTTTTTTTCTTCTCTTTGCCTCCTTTTTTCCATCAACTGAATCAGATTCAGAAGTCTCATCATAATCTCTTTTACGTTTATCAGACTTCTTATGCCTTCGCTTTTCCAAATTCTCATTTCTATACGAACTAGTATCTTCAGAGTCTGAATCTCTGGCGTCCAGCCGACTTTTTTTATCCATCTTTTTCTTGGATTTTGTATTTGATTCTGTCCCACGATGTAATTCATCATATTCATCACCTCCTTGTTGATGTTTCCTCTCATTGTCACCTGCTTGTTTGTTAAACTCCATTCTATCTAAAGATGCATCTCTTTTAAGCAACTTAGCAGATTGTTGTCTATCATGGCTGCGACCTCGTGGGCTTCTTTCTTCCCTTGCCCTTCCAGGAGCGTACTCTAATTCTTCAGATGAAGTTGGTAGTTGTTGAACATTTCTTTCAGGAAGACAAACATCACTGCCAAGAAAAATAGTCATATTACATGTTAGGCACTTGTGCAGTACATATTATAGTTTATAAAGTATAGGGAAGCAAGTTAAACACATTGGTTTTCATGCATCAGTCCAACTTGCAGGGCTTTCAATTGATGCATTTTACAACTTGGCAAAATTTACCAGATTGATGTGTAACATGTGTTTATATCTTCTAGTGATGTGCAGCTCAATCTACTTTCCAATTTAGGATTCGAAGAAAAGGAACGAAAGTCAGCATATAGCAAGTCTGACATGAGTCCAATAAAACTCACAGAACAACCCACTTGCTTGCTAGAAGAGGTGATGTCATTGAGCTAAACCTTATTAATTTACGACATTTATAAAGCATTTACAAGATTTTGCTAACCATAGAACAGATAAGTTCTTTATGTGATATGGCTTTGTAATTTTTTTAACATCCTCCGGAAGAATGGCATTTGGAAATCCAAAATCAACCACTTGTTAGGCCAATGAGTGACATCTTCAGGCTATAGTCTAGTGTTTGATAAAGTGGAAGAGGCAAGTTTGGCAGAAATGTTAGGGTTACATTGGCAATTGCAAATGATGTATGTTGGATAGTTCCATTACCTCCCACATACCGAAAAAATCTCATGTGCTTAGGCAAGAGGCATAATGCTATCTTCACCCTTTTAGTTGCCCAAGCATATGGTACAAGTAATAACATTCAAAAAGGAGGAGATACAAACTAGCTTCTGAAGCTTTATTTAATCATAAAGAATGTCCAAAAAGTAAATAGCAAGGCCAAAGTACTATATGAAGGCCTATACTATAACAAATAAAGCCACCTATTTCCCGGTTTCCTAATGATAGTAATCACTGTGCTTTAAGCATCCTAAATTTTTAACAAATCGGTCATATACCACGAAGGTACACCTCTTTAAGACATCATCAACGTATTCCTTAATTATAAGAAAATGGAAATCAACAAACACAGATACACAAATGCAGGATATTGGTGCACGAGCAGAGAGACCCGTCTGCAACAAAATCAGTGAGTGAATTTCTGCTGAAATCTTTTACATAGACCCAAATTAATCAAGATGAATTTTTCAGGCTAGGTCTGATACAACAGGGTGATGCAAAATCATTGAACAATTTTCAGACATGATTTTACAAAAATATCAGAGTACTTGTACAGAGTAATAATATCTTGACATTCACAGTTCTGAGCAGGGTAGCAAAAAAAAGAGCAATACCTACTAACTTTTATTAAGTCTTAAAAATACAAAAGAAGAAATCCATTATAATAAACAAAATAAGAAAGTAATAGAGCGATTATCACCTTCCCTGTCTACCATCCTTCTTTTTTAATTCCGAGAGCAGCGAACGACCATGGGCAGCAGGGGATAGACTAGATTCTCGTTTACCAGGAGAGTAAGATTCCAGACTCATATCTTTAGCTGAGTCTTTGCTTCTCTTGCGTGAGGAGTCAGTTTTGCGCCGTGAAATCTCCCTATCAATCATAATGAAAACAAATAATATTATGCAATGCAATTGAAGGGAAACTCTGGGAGGACAGAAGAAGTCAGATGCTGAATTAAACCTGGCACGACTCTTGTATTTCTCTTCTTTGCTTGTTCTTGGGCTGTCATGACGAGAAATCCGATTACTTGTTTGCCTAACAGGACTCTTTGACAAACTATGCGATCTGCAAATAGCCAAAAAGATTATCCATAAATGTAAAAAAGTAGAACCATTACATACCACCAGCAAGATCAGGGATGCAATACCTCCTAGTAGTCCTTGGATTCACTTTTCGCATGTCAGTTGGGGACTCAGAATTGCTCAGAGAGTTTCCTTGTGATACAACCGGCATCTTCTTACGGTCCCCACTATTTTCTATATCACGCTGAGGAGACCTTAAAGAAATTGGCACTTTCCGTGATGTGCTCTCTGGAACCTTGTGCTTGGAGCCAGCGCGTTCAGCAAGATCCCTCTCCAAGGAATAAATAGTAGGTGATTTCTTTACATCAGCCCTACAAGTAAAAGGTTGGTTAAGCAAATGAGTTATATAAAGATGAATTTCCCTGACAATATATATCATAAACAACAATTTTCTCAAGAAAAAACAATGGGTTGATTACAACCTCCGCAAAGTTTGCTCGTTTCGATACCGTCTGGACTCATTACCATTTCCACGGGTGTCATGTTCCCTACTCAAACTTCTATGAGCTTGGTGAGATGGACTCTGACTCCTCTCTGGACTGCGGCTCCTGCAAATGGACTGCTGAATCAAATATGGGACAATGGGAGTTGCGCAGAACGTTAACACAGACCATTACAATTAAGAAGAAAAGTTAACAGCGAACCAAGACCTCTTTCTCTGTGGCAGAGAAATTGAAGGATCTGCAGGGTGACTTTTCGGTGAGTGCAGCGGGGATTTCCGTTGATGTTTTGGAGACCTTCGTGGTGATCTCCTCCTCAAGGGAGATGGGGACCTGCCCCTCACTGGAGACAAAGACTTCTGTCGTATAGGAGACCTCTGCCATATAGGCAAAGGCGATCTCCTCCTGGGTTTGAGTGGCGACCTGCGGCGTGATGGCGGTGAAGGGGACCTGCGGCGCGGTGGTGGTGGTGAAGGAGACCTGCGGCGCAGTGGTGGTGAAGGAGATCTGCGGCGTGGTGGTGGTGAAGGAGATCTGCGGCGTGGTGGTGACCTCCGGCGATGCGGGGAAGGAGACCGCCTGCGAGGTGAAGGAGACCTACGTCGTGGAGACCTTCTTCGTGACAGAGGAGACCTGTACCTAAAAGGCGAGGGAGACCTATGCCGTGAACGTGACCTTCGCCTGAGAGGAGGGGATCTTCGCCTTGAAGGAGATCGGGAGCCCCTAGGTGAATGCCTGCGACGAGGAGAAATGGAACGCCTACGACGGGGAGAAACAGAGTGCCTGGGCGGAGACCTATACCGCCTTTTAGGAGAAGGGGATCGTCTTTCGGGAGATAGATATCGCCGTCTAGGTGAAACTGAATGCCTTGGAGGCTGAGACGAAACAGATAAACTCCTTGATTTATGTCTTTCCCTGGTAAAAAGGGGGTCTTGGTCATTATAAGCATGAAATTAACAGATGTAATATGAAATTTTAGTGTCAATAAAAGCATGATTTCTACAACATGCATTCAGAATTAGCTTTATATATGAATAACAAAGAAAAGAATATAATATGTTATGCAAAATCCAAACGTTGATAGAAGAAAACGGGAGGTACTCTGAATAGCTCCTGGATCTGGAGATGGACTTGTTATTTGACCTAGTTGGTGAGTTTACAATCCTGCAAAAGCATTCTTATACATTTAGACATTTACAATAACAAATTATGCATAAGACAACATAGTAAATATAAAACACAAGTTAATACCGAGAAGGAGATCGTGAATGATCATTTGGAGGTGGAGATCTGGAGAGCCTACAAAATGAAGAATAATTTAATTTGTAGAAAACATAAGGTGGATACCCCAAAATGCATCACACATAATAAATTCTATCTAAAACTTCTACAAGTAGGAGTTTAAACCCGGTCAAAATAAGGGTCGACTAATTGATTCATATTGATAACTTGTTTGAGTTTAGTTTGCAAGTTAACAAGGCAAATATCACCTTCGTGGCCATGCTTGTTGTGCCTGATTACAAAAGAAATTATGACATTTCTTTTGATTCTGGACAAGGAACAATTAGTACTCTTTCATTCAAGGTTGTGTTTTGAACATAATTTGGACTGTTTAGAAACAGGCTTAAACAAGTCAAGATAAGGGAGGTTACATAGCAGAAAAGCTTAAATATTCTACCCTTCAGCATAGCGCAAGCCCAAGAGGTGAAAATCATGTTGTCCTATGACATGCAAAGCAGATATGTTTCGTTTGGATGATTGGATCAGCCTGTTTACAGCCCTGTAATAACCATATGAATAGAGCTTCCAAAACAAGAATGTAGTTGAAAACAAACAAAAGATCAATATGATATGCAGAGATTTACTATCTCGATTCATACAATATATCAAATTGGATTAGCTGTATGCCACCTTCAAAGTCTTCACTCTTCAGAAAATCTAACCCAGCATCAAAGATTATTGAATTTGTACTTCACGTATATGAAATAGAATCACATAGTTATGTATCTCTCAATAGAAGTGCAATATGAAATAGAATCACATATTTCCCAATAGATGTGCAATATGATGTAGAATCACATACTTATGTGTTTCCAAAATAGAAGTGCAAGACCAAAGCACAAGGCAGAGTAACTACTAACCCATTCTTTGCTCTTGAGCCATGCCTGCCATCAGCCTCTTTATCCTCTTCAGGTTGAACGCTGGAAGCCCTCGGTTTGGAGAACTTTGAAACGGAATCAGAAGCAGCCGTGGTGAACTTCGAGTCAGCCTCACCGTCCTACAGTAGTTTGAGGTAAAGAAGGACATGAACCCAAATAATTGGAGAAGCTAGCTGAACGGCATGAAGACAGGCCCAAGTCAAAACAATAAATTCTTCTAGCGACAGAAACAAGCATTGGTCAGAAAGTTGAACTTACAAATCTACTCTTTCTCTCTCGTCCTGACTCCCTTCCATCAATGTCTCTCCTCTTCTGAATTTCTTGAGCAATTCTATCCGTCTCCGCCTACATTACAAGCAATCATCATAAAAATTAACAATTATGCAATACCATAAAGAATAGGACAATGAATTGCAAAATTTCACAAAAACTACCTTTTTCTTCCTTGTTTCCTCCTCCTTTGCCTCCAAAAACTGTTGAGGAACTCCACTGACATTGTTCTGTGCACTGAGCAGCAGACTCCAAAGCTCCTTCATGAACTTCCCTGTGTTCTTCTCCATGAATCCAGTCAGCTGGATCTGAATTTGCTTCCCATCTACTTCCTATGTAAATTGTTTTATCAGGGAGTTAAAGAGAGTGTAATATTTAAGAGACTAAGTATTCTCCCGTTGAAAATGGAAAATTATAACGTGCCTTTCCATCAAGAAGACCATAAACAAATTAATTAGCACTTCATCTTCGAATCCGAGGAGTTCGGTGGCCCTCGTCGCAATCCACGGTCTAATCACGTCCATCTTCACCTTCGTCATATCCACCTGATCATTAATTCTTCACTAGTTTAGAATTATCCCTTCAAAATAATAATGAAACCCTAAAATCATAACAATCTCCAGGATTCACTTAAATAGATCGAAATTTAGGAGAGCGAGATCGAACTACTGACCAGATGATCGAGCTCCGGCGCGAATTTCTGCGACTTGAGGAGCTTCGCCTGCTTGTTCGAGAACGAGTGTCCTGATCCGCCGACGTGCCCTGAGATCAACGGAGGCAAACAGTTAGATCACCCGATCGATCGATTCGGCCTTATAACTTAGAATTAGGGACGAATCTAGCGAAATCGAGAGATATTAGGGTTACAAAAAAAAAAGAGAGAATTAGGGTTTCGCTCACCCTGAAGAAGCCGCCCGACATCTTTCCTAGGGTTTTGCCACGAACTTGGAGCGCGCTCTCACAGAGACGAAGGAGCAGCGGGCCTCAGTGAGCTTTGATGCTCGCTCGGTTTTATTCGAGCCGAGGGTTTTCCTGATGGATGGGATGGGTCAATGAGGTCGCTAGCGCTTGGAGAGATTAGCTTTTATAGGTGGTCGCACGTGGAAGCGGGCTGGGCGTGACGTTTAATTGGTTAAACTGGCTGCTTCATGGGCTGGGCCTTTGCCCCTTAACTGTCACAAAGTCCCTTCCGACGCCACTGAATTAGCCGAACTGAAATCAGACTTGAGTCTAAGATATGCTCAGCCCCGGCCCACAAAATGTGGGTCTAAACTTTGTACTCGTTTTACATGCATGACGTTTGCGGTAGGATAAAACTCGATCCAAACCCGGCCCATTGCCACTCTTTGGTACCTGGCATGTCATTAATATTGGATTTGGGCTCTATCAGGTTGGGCCCAAAACACAGGCTTTCAGGATTGCGTTGGGGCCAAGTCCACCTTATGGGGAGTCTTGTTGCATAATTTTTATCCTTAGACACGTGGAAGCTCCTGCAAGAGAAGCTTTCAGCCTCTTGGGCAAGACGAAGCTAAAGCTTACTGACCTAAAACCGGATTCGAATAATCAGGTGACATCCAAAAGGACGTATAGGCAAATATGTCAGTTCTGTTAAAAATATAAATATAATGCATTCAATTTTCACCTCAATTTTTGATGTAACCGAAAGGTCCTGAGCAACCTTGGTTCAATTCTCATCGGGCGTGTGTTTAAAAAAAACGGTACTATAAAAAAAAAAATTAGATTTCGTCTCATAAAAAGAGTACTTGATCTGTGGGGTGTATAGTCTCAACCTTTACCAAAACTTCACCGCAGACTGAGAGGATCTTTAAGAAGTTCGTCCTATCATTTCCCGATATAAAAGAGAGAGTTTCTTTAATAACGTCAAAGTCACGTGTCTTAATAATTCTTCTATATATTAAGCAAAAATATATTTCTTCCCGAATTTCTCTATTAAGGGAATTAGTTTGCAAAGTCCTCCAACCTCCACTCTGTCCATTTTTTGACAAGGCAGCGGTTGAGTTTCGGGTCTTTAAGTTAACCCTGACTCATTATAATCTATATGTTTGATTACATGCAAAATCATGATATTTTCCTAAATTGTTCTTAGAGAAACATAAAAAAATAACTCAACAACTCTCCTAAAAAAGAAAAAGGAAAATAACTCGAACAAACAATGGTGTGTAAACTTCAAGAGCAGAGAGGCACTGGCTAAAAAGATTATCCCATTACAATAACCAAATGTTGGAAATTCTGCTTAACAAGAATCAATCTGACAACTAATCAAGATCACTGAGATATCAACAATCTAATTGGCCAGGTCGGCAAATATCAGGTGGGAGGTTTTCCGTTCAATAAAACGTTCCTTAATTTAGAACCACCTTTCAATTTCCTTCCTTAGTTAAAGCACCAATTAGACTGAATCTAAGTCAGTCTCGATATACTGTAAAGTATATCCCCTGTATAAAGGACTTAATCCACTTATACAGTATTTAGAGTGAGGTACGCTTAGAGCGAATCTCCTTAAGACAATTACGTCCCCCGCACCGGTGCTAACGGGATAATGGACGCTGGTCTCCCAAGATACAACACTCTTTCACGGTATTTGGATAGCACTACCAAATCACCGTACGGTCGAACCGTAGTCAACCAGTACCTTCATAGGATCGTTGAAGCAGCGGTACAAGGACAAATTTCAACTGAATATTTGCCTTTACTCTTTTTGGAGGAGCACCCACTGTTGAGGACGATGGAAGGTTGAAGAATATTCTTCTTCAGAAGTCTTAGATTCAGACAACAATTCTATAAAAGAATCTGTTGAATTTTCTAATCCTTCTTTCAGAACGAATTTTGCAGAATCTCCGTTGGAAGTCGCTTCGGAACCGAGTTACGGATTTCCCACTTCCCGTTTGGAAGTCACTTCAGAACTCCCTTTTGGAAGTCACTTCACTTCAGAACTCTACTTTGCAATTCAGAATGCAAAACTTAATTTGCAATTCAGAATTCAGAGAGAGAAGAGAAGATGGTGTTGTTGTTGGTGTGTTTCAATAGAGAGTTTGGAATGCTTTATATAGCATTCCAAGAGGGGCCACAGGTCTGAACCCAAACGAAAGGTTGCACCCTTTCGTCCCAGCAGACGTGTCTGTGGCAGCCCAACAGTCGCAACTGTTGACGCGGAGCGGTCTGTTTCGCAACCTTTGGTTGTCCAATAGGTGCGCAACCGTTGGTAGTCCAACAGGTGCGCAACCGTTGGCAATCCAACATGTTTGCAACAGGAGCGGGTCCTTGGGACCTGATTCAAAAAGAACCAGGTCAGGTAGGGAACTCAGACTCAGACCCAAGCCCGAGCCCGAGCCCGACCCGGCTCCGGCGCCGGCCGGCCGCCGCCAGCGGCGACGCGCGCGGCGCACGTACGTAGTACGTGCATAGTTCCCTCCTTTTCGCGTGCGAAAACTCAAGTACCCAAGGGCACACCCTTTGTACTCATTTTTCTCTATTTATACCCATAGGCTTCCATCACACGGCCAATGTGGGACTAAATGCTTGTAGCTAACTTTAGTCCCTTTTGGCTTTGAATTAGGCAATCTTTGGACTTGAATCTCATTCATTCGAAGTCGGAATTGAACATGTGAATATACCACGTTCATCACAAATGGAAGGAGAACACACTCCAACCATCATCCGTTGATTCGATCAACGGATCTCGCCATAATTCAACTCGAAGTTCACCTTTATTCTTCAATCCCAACAATCCCCCACAATGAATGGAGATTCAAGGAAATGACACACAAAGAGACTGACTCTATTGTGAAAGGTACTTGAGAAAAGAAACTGCATAAGGATAGGTGAACTAGGTCTGAACTTTTCATAGCGAAAGTTTTATCGGACTTACTGGCTAATCAGTGAACTAGATCTTGAACTGTTAGCCGTTAGTGTAAGCCAAGTTAACAAGCTTCACACAGTGACTTTCCAAATCAACTTTGGTTCTCTGTTGTGTCCGTTTTGGCCCTGGACATTCTTGGTTTCAGAGAGTATCTTTAGGGAATAACAGCCTCCATAGAGATTCCCAAAGAGCCGACCCAACTCTATACTCACATAGGTGATGGACCTATTAAGAGTAGTCTACTCTACTCCACTTGTTTAGTAACAAGATATAGGCATCATTAAAAGCATTTAAGCTTATCCTTAATCCATTTGTAGAAAAGCACTTATGTGTACCTTAGGAATGGATTGGAGTCAAGCTCCCAAGTGCTTACTTGCTGAGTCAATCATAACTAGTTTTTCCTCTTGAACTTAGTCCGTGGAATCTCCAGTCGCTAAGTGAGGTTTCCATTAAGCTGACTTGGTAAGGTTAGGCTTTTAGACCCATTCCCCTCGATGCGCAGTTTATACGCTCTCCACTTAAACCTTTAGTAAGCGGATCCGCTAAATTATCCTTTGACGATACAAAGTCAATAGAGATAATTCCATTTGAGAGCAACTGCTTCACGGTATTATGTCTACGACGAATATGTCTAGACTTACCGTTGTATAAAATATTTTGTGCCCTAGATATAGCTGCTTGATTATCGCAGTGTATACATATAGCGGGCACTGACTTTTGCCATAATGGTATATCTTCTAAGAATTGTCGAAGCCATTCTGCTTCTTCTCCAGCCTTATCTAAGGCTATGAATTCCGATTCCATAGTGGAACGGGCAATACATGTTTGCTTAGAAGATTTCCATGATACCACTGCTCCTGCTAGAGTAAATACGTATCCGCTAGTTGATTTTGATTCCTCAAAATCTGCAATCCAATAGCATCACTGTATCCTTCCAGTACAGGAGGATACTGTCCATATCTCAAGGCATATTCCTTGGTATGTGATACGTAACCCAATACTCGTAGTAGAGCGGTCCGTGTAGATCACTAGGATTGCTAGTGTATCTACTTAACTTGCTTACAGCGTAAGCAATATCGGGTCTAGTGCAATTCATTAAATACATTAGACTTCCGATAATCTGAGATACTCCAACTGGCGTATTCCAGTTCCTGTATTCTTATGAAGGTGGACGTGTGGGAGAAAAGGATTTGTATTCTCTTTTATCCCATGATCCTTAAATCTTTCTATTATCTTTTCCACGTAGTGAGATTGAGATAGACTGATTCCATCTGGTGTTCTAGTATTTTAATTCCTAAAATTACATCAGTAACTGTAACACCCCGCTCCCCGAATACGTACTTAGTTGCGTATTCAGATTCTTTGATCGTATTTTGATTTACTTCCTGTATTTGTTTTGTATTATGAATTATTCATGTGATCGTATTGCCTTGGATTCGGATTTGTGAACTCGGAGTCAGCCCTAGTCTGAACGGGGACTCGATCCTAGTAGATTTCTCAATTTGATCCTTTTGTTATTCCAAATTGACCGATTTCAGTTTTAAATACTGTTTTCCAATATTTTGGATTTTCTATGATTTTCTGAAATTTTCCTGAATTAAGTTGAAAATCTTCAAAACCGGTGTCGACCAGTACCGCTGACGACGATTCTCGGATTTTAATTTATAAACGGAGTTGAATTTTAAGAAACGGCTTTCCAGTAACTTCTTAAAATCACCTTTTCTATCTAAACACTTTTTCTGAGAATTTTCTAAATTTATCAAAATTTCACTGGATTGGGTGTCGGCCAGTATCACTGGTTGATTCCAGGAATTTTAATTTACAATTGGAATCAAATTCTAGATTCCGCTTTCATATTACTTCTTAGAATTATATTTCTTCTTTCAGACATTTTCTGAGATTTTTCAGATTTTATCAAATCTGGCCGACCCGGTGTAGACCGGTATTGACGGTTGACCTTATGATTTTTATTTTGAAAATGAGATTGAATTCCTGAAAACCGATTCACCAAAATCATTTTATAATATTTATTATTTTTGAGAATTTTTGGGAAGCTTTTCAAGTTACTTTATTTTTGGGACTTTTCCGGAGTTTTCGGTGTTTTCCCAGATACCGGAATAGTGTCCAGATATTTTCCCACCTTTTCTCTCTCCTCGCCAAACGCGAGCTTCACTCCTGGGATTTTGCATTTAATGCGGAGATCCTCTCCATGCTGCATTTAATGCACTGCCAATCAATTCCAATCAAGTCAAATCTGACTTTTGTCCTTTTGTTAAACGCAGTTTTTGCACCTTCCCTGGACGCGACTTTAAATTCCCGCGTTTGGCCCATTTGGCCTAAACGCAGGCTTTCTTTTGGGCTGCGTTTGGGTGGGAGACGCAGCTTCTTTAATGAAACGCAAGTTTCATTGTAATGATGGGAATAGCAACATTTTTATATTATTTTCTCCATTATATAACCCCACCTTCCTTTCTCTCTCTTACATTATCTTTTCTTCCTTCTCCTTTGTTTCCAACAGCCACCAACAGAGAGCTATTGGCAGCCATGGCGTTGCCTTGGCCGGCCACTTCCCACCACCTTCACCTTCCATTTCCACCACCATTTCTTCCACCAACACCACCTCATTCTCCTCCATCTCTTCCTTCATTTCAACAACAACAACCCCATAACACCATCTTTCCACCTTCTTCTTCCTCATTTCTTCACCATGAACCCATTAAGCTCCAAAGTTTCACCACCCTCTCCACCACCGTATACACCACCTTGGCCACCAACGACCGCGCCGTCTTCATCTCCTCGTCGTGCTCTTTCCGATGACCTATAGCTTCGCTCCCCGAAGCTTCGTTTCCAAAACTCCAACTTTGGATATTGAACTGGACTTGCACCATCAACCTCTCTCCTTCTCCTTTAGGGCCGGCCACCTCCGTTGGATTGGGGGCCGTGCTCTTCATCATCGGCAAGACTCCGGGGCCGGTACCCTCCTTTGGATTGGGGCCGAGCTCTTCTTCGTAGGCAACGTCTCCGATGGTTATTCCGGTAATCATTTACGGTTATTCCGGTAATCATTTCGGGCAATATCAACGGTGATCATTCCGGTAATCGTTCACGATTATTCCGGTGATCATTCCGGCTCCGGTGATTATTCCGGTATCGTTCACGATTATTCCGGTAATCAGTTCGGTGACAATTGCAATGACACCACCACCAAAGAGATCACCTTTTCCCTGTCTCTCTCTTTCTATCTGTTGATTGTTAGACGCGGATCCCATGCCCGCGTCTGTGTTCTATTCATTTTGTCGTGACGCAGAGTTTATACTCGCGTCCGCGTTCTCCTCGCGTCCTGATTTGAACACGGGTCTCGAACCCTGCGTTTGTGGTACCTTCGCGACGCGATTCCCGCGTTTGTGACTTCCGCGTCTGCTATTTCCTGCGTCTGGTATTTCCCGCGATGCGATTCCCGCGTCTGCGACCCTCGCATCCCATGCTCAAACCCGCGTTTCCCTGTGCACACTCCAATTCCATATACTTCTCTCTCCCTGGACTTCTTCCTTACTTTCTCTCTAACGCACTGACGCGTCGATTTCCTGATTCCGGATATCAGAGATTTCACTAAGATTTAGGCGAGTGATCTCGCTATCCTCTTGCCTTACTATTTTATTGGTTATGCGAGTGTTCTCGCTTTCCCTTTTGACTTTCCTATTTCATCGGTCGACTTGTATTATTCATGACTTATGCTGTTTGGAACTAACGCCTTCTTTGATTGTGTTCAACTATTATTCTATTACTTGACAAACTTGATATGTTAATATTTGACATGCTTTTGCTTGATACTTACCATCTGCATGATAATGCCTATCACCTGTTTATATTACTTGACAACTGTTGTACCATCATCTGACACCCGACTTGCTACTTGCACTGGCTTCTGATTATAACATCTGCTATGACATGACTTGCCACCGGACTAATATCAATCTTTTGACATGATTGGTCACCTGCCAAACATCATCCTCCTGTCATGCTATCACTTAACACCCGGCATGATATACTTGACTCTTATGATTATCACGATAACGGGAATGATGACCTGACATCTTGATTACATCTTGATAGTACAAACTGTACTCCTGTTACACATGTGATACATTATAGTACGATCCAGTACTCCTGATATACATGTATTCCTGACATTC
The DNA here is from genome assembly GCA_038442645.1 of Agave tequilana. Classification (NCBI taxonomy): domain Eukaryota; kingdom Viridiplantae; phylum Streptophyta; class Magnoliopsida; order Asparagales; family Asparagaceae; genus Agave; species Agave tequilana. The sequence goes on along the minus strand of JAVJIF010026139.1, from coordinate 28,204 downwards.
CTGACTTGTTCCTGCTCATTCCCGAAATCTGATAATCATCTAATAAACCGTAAAATGAGACAACTTGCATCGGGTCGGGGAAATTCGCGGCTATCAATATGTGTTCGTGTTTACAGTGGTATTAGGCATGTTGTGCAATTAAAACTTCGGTCTGACCTGTGGGCCTCCAGGCGACCGAGGGAGTGCTGGCTCCCTCCTTCCTGGTACCATCATGATAAGGGCATACATAAGTCCCTCCTGTTAGCCTTGCGGCTGGTTCCGTCCACCAAGCAACGGAACAATCCTGGGCCGTGGTCCCGGGTATGTACGGGACCCACTGTAAACATAGTTCGTTGATACCCCCGCTGGTTTCCAATAACAATCTTGCTTTACTCGGATATGGATCTATGTGTGCTGGGACGCTAGTTCACATAGCTAGATATCAGGGTAAGACGAGTAATAATAAAGTGTCTAATAACCGGCTCTTTAAGTTGTAAGTAGAGGTACGTGGAATGGGACGCATACTGAAGCCTGCAACTTAAACGGCTATGAATCTGTGATATGCCTTACCATATTCGCCTGTCCTGGATTTTACTTCAGATTTTCGTTTTATGAGTATTATCGTATTAACTGCTCATACTCTGCTTTATCCCTTGTATCCACCTGCCTCCTGCTCATTATCTTATCATGCCCTGAGTGCAGTCGGGTTGTATGTGCTTAGATTATGGTGACATGAGATAAAGGTATATAGATGAGGGTTTCCTGTTTGGATTATTCTTCGACGTACTAGTCTTATGGAGCCGTGATCTGAAACCATACAATCAGATTTGCTCGTCCTCGGCTTTATTTGGTTTATCGCTTTACTTATACTTACCCTTGCTCGCCACTTGGCTTTTGCTTCACCACTCGCCTGGGGAGTTTCATCTGACTCCCCTGGATCCTCATGTCCAGGTCATGGAGCTTGGAGCGTGTGGATTCTCCCTGTTGCTGATCAGAGTGGCGCAGCGGTAGCGTGGATCTCTAACGGACCGTTCAGAGCTCTATCCTTCCAGGCTCCCTGTGTGCCTCTCGAGTTTTCCTTTTGTAAACTCGTGAGTGCTTCTTGTACTGTTCATACTTGTACATCTCTTTGTAATCTCGCAATTGCGCATGTCAGTGATGTAATATTCATGTAATATTGGATCACCTCTGGTGATAACTTTGTAACTGTACTCATATGTTGAAATGTATAATGCACCACGTGCTTCCGCACTCTGATTCTTGCCTGTACTGATGCTTAGCGTATATACGTGAAGGTATTTCTGACCTGCGTATATACGTTGCAGTAACGTCTCCGTACCCGCAGGATCGGGGCGTTACAGGTGGTATCAGAGCCTAGGCTCTCACATCCTCAGTACAACCAGTCGGCAAATTAATGGTAAAGAAATTTGCAACTGGAATGCATGAGTCTTGGTTATACAATCCAACTATAAGTACAAAGTTATCCATTCTCTCTTGATAATCTTATCCTTGAATTCTGAAGTTCTCCCATCCTTTCATACTTCAGTTTCTTGTTATTCTTGGACCAACTCGGACATGAAAAGATGGGAAAATCATAACGGTTCTGGTTCTTCCTAGGGTAACCCTAACGGAGAAAATCTTGATTTGAGACTATTTCTGCAAAATATGATGAGACACGATCAAGTACAGACGAATGTCCTGCACCAAGGATCATTGGTTGCACTCCGGGAACAGAAGCCAGGCGACATGTTGGATTTCAGGAAATTACAGCCGGCAATCTTTTCAAGCATGGAGAAGCCCTGGATGCATAGCAGTGGTCAGTAAACCTGATGGATCTTCTAAGTCAACTTGGGTCCCTGACGAGAACTAAGTGGAAATGATCAAGATTCAGTTGAAAGGTATGGCCGGGGCATGGTGGTTGGTAGAAGCAGCGAGACTGCAAAAGCCCATCACTTGGGACTAGTTCTCGAAGGATTTTGATAAGAAGATTCTTCTCTGTAATGACTTAGAAAGAAATGAGAGAATGATTTATCAGATTGCAGTAAGGAGATTGAATAGTAAATATGTACACTGCAAAATTCCTAAGACATGGTCGGTCAGTGTCTTACATAGTGGCCGACAAGAAAAACTGAGCAAGCAATACTTTAGTAAGAAATGAAGATGAGGATCAAGATGTCTCTTATTCCCAAGCAACCTAAGGGTGTTCTCAAGTTTCCTTGTCATCATCCGGAAAGTAGAATGGACCCAGAGAAGGAAGATTAGGATGGGGTGCAGATGAAGTTGGTGAAGAGACCCTCTAAATTGATGGAAGTAAAGGCTCAGACAGGCCTCTGGATGCCCTACTAGCTAAGTCATCCCTCCAACCTTGCCCTTAACATATGATATGCGGATATTGTCTGAAGCCGGGCACCTACAACACAACCACCAGAAAGGTTACGAATTATGTCGTACGCGGGTTCAGAGATTAGTTGAAAAGTGACTGTCTGTTCAAGAAAGCAGAGAACATTACACCGATCAGATCAACTCTTCCAGTATCACCGTTGTGAAGGAATCCAGGACCTACTGGCAGAATAACCTCGCTTCATTCCCAGCATCCAGCATGGAGTCATACACAAAAGAGACCAAGAGTTAGGACACATGGTAGAAGGAGGTAAGCATATAATCTGACTGAAGAGGAAGTCAGGATGCTCAATATGATGAAGTGAGAACAGGAAGAATGCTTAATATCTGAAAAAAAAAGAGCCCGGTATCGACCGTAACTATTTATCCCCATTTTTTTTGCTTGTCCGGGAGTTGGTAAACTTCTCTATATCATATCCTCCTCATTGCACTATCACCATCAATCCTAGTCCGTCCTATCTCTCTCCCTATTTCATGATTCCTACTTCTTTTATTTTTGCTATTCTGATTTTTATGATCCTTATGCCAACATAAGATATGTATAGACTAGTGAGATAACAGCAGGGCAGATGTGGTTCGTTCTCATTATGTTCTGGCATTCCTCGACTCTCGTACATCACATTGTCTTATATTGGACAGATCTTCGGCCTGGCATTATATTCTTGTATTTATGGATGCATCATGGGAGACCAGTACATCAAGTGGACTAGTCATCGCTTATATAATCAGATAGACTGTATCATTACTTGAGGAGTGATAGTATATAACAGTGTTTCAGGATCAGGACTTCTGGCAGTCTTTATTGATTTGGTGGACCATAGGCTCCGCTAGCCTCGCCAAGCGAGGGTCGTGTTCTAGTCACCCGTAAACCTAACCGGGTGTGGGCTTTGCTGCACCCTGGTGCTTAGCATTCAGCGTTGTGTTACGCGCTGGCTTTGCCACGTGAGCTTCGCCATATGCGAGCCTCGTAGAGCATTAGCCTCGCTGCACCCTAATGTTTAACACCTGAGCTGTGCTACGCGATGGCCTCACCTAGGCTTGCTTGGCCAGTGACTAGTTCCTTCAGTGCTTAGCACTCTAGCCGTTCCTCGGATTTCTTCTGCCTAGCGTGCTTTCATGGATCCGCGGAACAAGTTTTATCGCTGTATCTGAGTTATCGCCATGATCCTTGTCAATGATCCATTCCACCAATCTTGCAGGACTCAGATTATCTTCTACATGTTCCATCTGCAGTCGGGTTACCATTCGGAAGTCAGTATGCAGAATTCTTTAGGGTCATTTTATATTCTTGGTTATGTCTTTCAGAGTTAACAACGCCCAGTATGCAGAAATTCTTATTATTGGTCTTCTTGGTTCATGCTCAGTATTATCAGAGTTTTCTTTACCTAGGATATTCTGGTCTATACTCGGGGAATTATTATGTATGCAGCACATCAGAAATTCTACTGCAGACTCTTTATCAAGGACAACATCATGCCATGCAGGGTTTTGTATTATATTACGGATTTCAGCAATACGGATTTCTATGGATTTCATCAGCTTTGGTTCATAGTCTGATCGAAGTATTATTGATTATCTCTCCAAGTCAGCTCACTTTATATTATTCAAAATGGGATAGTCTTTTGAAGTTCTGGCAGTGTTCTTTTATAAACAGACATCAGATCAGTATTATTATGGCACCGTCAGAGGATGTATGTATACGGCAGAAGTGCAGAGATGCTTTAGTCCTGAGTTACTTGTTCAGTCGATTTGGGGAGAACAGCTCATAGTTATCCATATCTTGATTGGCATAATCCTCATTCCTATCTTTGTGTTCATTTCACCCCTTATCGAAATTGCGAGGACGCAATTTTTTGTAAGGTGGATGGAGTGTAACACCCGCTCCCCGAATACGTACTTAGTTGCGTATTCAGATTCTTTGATCGTATTTTTGATTTACTTCCTGTATTTGTTTTGTATTATGAATTATTCATGTGATCGTATTGCCTTGGATTCGGATTTGTGAACTCGGAGTCAGCCCTAGTCTGAACCGGGGACTCGATCCTAGTAGATTTCTCAATTTGATCCTTTTGTTATTCCAAATTGACCGATTTCAGTTTTAAATACTGTTTTCTAATATTTTGGATTTTCTATGATTTTCTGGAATTTTCCTGAATTAAGTTGAAAATCTTCAAAACCGGTGTCGACCAGTACCGCTGACCGATTCTCGGATTTTTAATTTACAAACGGAGTTGAATTTTAAGAAACGGCTTTCCAGTAACTTCTTAAAATCACCTTTTCTATCTAAACACTTTTTCTGAGAATTTTCTAAATTTATCAAAATTTCACTGGATTGGGTGTCGGCCAGTATCACTGGTTGATTCCAGGAATTTTAATTTACAATTGGAATCAAATTTCTAGATTCCGCTTTCATATTACTTCTTAGAATTATAATTTCTTCTTTCAGACATTTTCTGGGATTTTTCAGATTTTATCAAAATCTGGCCGACCCGGCGTAGACCGGTATTGACGGTTGACCTTATGATTTTTATTTTGAAAATGAGATTGAATTCCTGAAAACTGATTTCACCAAAAATCATTTTATAATATTTATTATTTTTGAGAATTTTTGGGAAGCTTTTCAAGTTACTTTATTTTTGGGACTTTTCCGGAGTTTTCGGTGTTTTCCCAGATACCAGAATAGTGTCCAGATATTTTCCCACCTTTCTCTCTCCTCGCCAAACGCGAGCTTCACTCCTGGGATTTTGCATTTAATGCGGAGATCCTCTCCATACTGCATTTAATGCACTGCCAATCAATTCCAATCAAGTCAAATCTGACTTTTGTCCTTTTGTTAAACGCAGTTTTTGCACCTTCCCTGGACGCGACTTTAAATTCCCGCGTTTGGCCCATTTTGGCCTAAACGCAGGCTTTCTTTTGGCTGCATTTGGGTGGGAGACGCAGCTTCTTTAATGAAACGCAAGTTTCATTGTAATGATGGGAATAGCAACATTTTTATATTATTTTCTCCATTATATAAACCCCACTTCCTTTCTCTCTCTTACATTATCTTTTCTTCCTTCTCCTTTGTTTCCAACAGCCACCAACAGAGAGCTATTGGCAGCCATGGCTTTGCCTTGGCCGGCCACTTTCCCACCACCTTCACCTTCCATTTCCACCACCATTTCTTCCACCAACACCACCTCATTCTCCTCCATCTCTTCCTTCATTTCAACAACAACAACCACCATAACACCATCTTTTCCACCTTCTTCTTCCTCATTTCTTCACCATGAACCCATTAAGCTCCAAAGTTTCACCACCCTCTCCACCACCGTATACACCACCTTGGCCACCAACGACCGCGCCGTCTTCATCTCCTCGTCGTGCTCTTTCCGATGACCTAGCTTCGCTCCCCGAAGCTTCGTTTCCAAAACTCCAACTTTGGATATTGAACTAGACTTGCACCATCAACCTCTCTCCTTCTCCTTTAGGCCGGCAGCCACCTCCGTTGGATTGGGGGCCGTGCTCTTCATCATCGGCAAGACTCCGGGGCCGGTACCCTCCTTTGGATTGGGGGCCTGTAGGCTGTCTAAAAATGTCCAAACAGACAAGCCCCTGAGAAAGCAGAGTTCCAGCATCAAGGCGCGTCGGCCCGAAGCCCGCGTCTCACCATCAAGGCGCGTCGGCCCGAAGCCCGCGTCTCAGCATCGAGGCGCGTCAGCCCGAAGCCCGCGTCTCACCATCAAGGCGCGTCGGCCCGAAGCCCGCGTCTCAGCATCAAGGCGCGTCAGCCCGAAGCCCGCGTCTCAGCATCAAGGCGCGTCGGCCCGAAGCCCGCGTCTCAGCATCAAGGCGCGTCGGCCCGAAGCCCGCGTCTCAGCATCAAGACGCGTCGGCTCGACACCCACGTCTCGGTTGCAACTACCCGGAAATAAGGGGCCAGTCACCGCACATGTAGCGGGAAGTGGCCCCTCATTGTGGAGCGTTTTCAGGGGGCACGTTCATCCCCAGGGACCTCTATAAATAGCCCTGTTGGCATCAACAAAGGGACACACATATACACACAGAGAGAGATCATCAACAGAGAGAGAGCTTGACTCTTCAAGCCAGCTTGCTGCGTACAAGTTGCTCTTCGCCTACCTTCTCTTTTAGAGTTTTTGGTGGACGGAGCTGAGTTACTCCCTCTACCGACCGAAGAGAAGATCCCTCGACGGTCCAGAACGGTCATCTGGTCAACGGAGAACAAGATTCACTCTCCACCGCCACCCGAAGAACCCAGCACTAAACAAAGGGGGAATTCAAGATTCAATATTCCCCCTCCCTTGTAACCGGAAGATTAAGCCGGCTGTAATTTTTCATCTGATTCAAGGAAACGTTACTCCAGCCCCCCTTTTCCGTGTCAAACAAGAGATGGCGACTCCGCTGGGGACCCGGTTTGTCACTGATGAACAAGCTGTGGCGCAGGATGATGTTCTCCGTAAGGGGAAGATGGTCGAAACACTCGTTGTCGAGTTCGACCAGGCGAAGTATGAAGAGTTCCTCTCTTCTGGCTCCAAGGGCCCAAAGACCCGCGTCTGCCGCCGGGTCTTGACAGGGAACGGCCTCGAGCCCCGATCGGTGGCCTTCTCGAGCTCCTCTGTTGCCCACTGTGCCAAGACAAGTTCACGCGCCAACGCCTCCCAGAAGGCCCGCGTGACCTCAGGCACTGCTGTTGCGATCAACCGCGTCGCACAGAACTCACGCGTCAACGTCTCTCAGGAGACCCGCGTGGTGAACACTCTTGGTTCTATAAACCAGGATGTTGTTGGTTTCTCTCCACCTCCTCGACGCAACCGGAATGCTGAGCGTCGACAGAGGAGACGCGCGCGTCAACTCCAAGTCGGAACCGTTGGTTGTCTGACCGGGGGTGGACGCGGCGTACAATCTGATGCCTTGCCCGCATCTCGTCCAGTGCGTGAGATCCGCGTTTGGCGACCCAAACGCGATACTCCTCAAGTTGGGTCCTCCGAGGACCAACTCATCAAACGCCAGGGTGAAACCTCCGCGTCTTTCCAAACGCAGGAAGTACGCACTCATAGGCGTGGGGCCCAGCAGCCCACTCTCTCTCAAGCAACTCTGCCCAAACGCATCAGGCAGCAACGCGAGACTCGCGCGCGCGTCATACAGCCGCGTCATGAGAGCCGCGTCCCTGAAGTCTGCGTCCAGCCTGAACAGCACATGACTGTCCCCCGTCTTCGACGTTGCGAGACCAGTCTCTTTAATCCCCCTCCCACGGATTTGAGGGATTATTTGACAAGAAAAAGAAGTGCCAATCAAGCCACTTCGTCATGCTGCTGTCAACAGCTCATCCATATGCTCTCTGGATGCCATTATGGATCAGGCGTGCACCAGCAGTCCTTAATCAGACAGCTGACCCTGATTCCTCCGTCAGCCAAAAGAAGACGCTCCCACAGGAGGAGAACCTTCTCAGATGTTGAATACCCGGAGCTTACTGCAAACATGACTAGCAGAGGTAAGGGAAAACAACCAATGGTCAACTCAGAGGAATCTGATTCTGAGCCGGAAGGGGTGTATCAACACACTCGCACCCGGACGGGGGCCATTCCCCCAATTGACTATAATGCCTTAGCCCGCGGCATTAGAATGGGTGATTCTCACTCCGCTATAGTGGAGTCGCAGGCTTCAAACTCTTCCGTCGAGAAGGAGGCTTCCGCCTACATGGCAGACACTCCTGAGGAGACGGCCAGGCGTTTAGAACAGACGCAGAAGCACCAGATGGATATAATCGCCTCTCAACAGAGATCCATTGACTCCCTCAAGCATATGCTTGAGAAATTGCTTGAAGAAAGAGCGAGATCTCCTCCTAGACGGCCGAAGGGGAAAGGGAGAAAGGGAGGAAGCCCACCCTCCGAACCTTCCGACGAGACACGACGATCTACCTCGGATGTGTCTAAGCCCTCGTCGCAGGCAAGAAGCGACCCAGACCCGGAAAAGGCTCATGCTAAGAGAATGAGCCTGCTGGAGCAACGACTCAATGCCCTTGCCAGTCGTAAAGATCTCCAAGAGGCTGGAGTAGTCCGGCCCTATCCGGCCGAGTGGGACTTAGTCCCATACCCTCCTAAGTTCAAGGCTCCAACTCTCCAAGCATTTGACGGGAAGGGGTCACCCAACCAGCACATCTACTACTTCAAATCCCAGACCGGGAATGTAGTAGATAACGACGCTATACTGGCGCGACTGTTCATAGGCACCCTGAAAGGGTTGGCCTTTGAATGGTTCATGAAGCTCCCAGAAGGTTCAATCAAGAACTGGAGCGACTTGGAGAAGCTGTTTCTGACACGCTTCTTCGAAGATGATTCGGAAGTGACAATGCCCACCCTTTTAGCTACCAAACAGCGAAAAGGAGAGTCCGTTAAGTCTTTCGTAGAAAGATTTCGGAACGTGGCACTCCGATGTCCAAGCGGCATGACCCAGGCCACCCTGGTGGAAACATGCCGCCACAATCTCCAAACCTCACTCCTTGCTCAAATAGGAGTTGCTGAAAGCCGCACCTGGAAGCAGTTAGTCCAACAAGGTGAACAGGCTGAGGAGATTGTTGCCCGTGTCAGGGCGGAGGAAGGCAAGCTGCGGCCGGAAAGGTCGACAAGGCGTGCACCGGCACCAGACACCTCCCTCCAGACGAAGCGGAAGGATAACTTGGCGACGGAGACCAAATCTCCCACCAAACCTCAAACAGGCAGGGCAAGTGGCTCTTCAAGCCAGCCACGCCCCAACAAGCAGTATTCCTTCAAGGAGGAACACGTCGATTCACTCTTCAAGCTACTCAACAAGAGCAATCGACTGAAGCTCCCTGAAATTAGGCGCCCAGAGGAAGTCGGCAAGACCGACAATCCCAACTACTGCATGTACCACAGGATGTTGGGACATCCTACCAAAAGTTGCTACGTCTTCAAGGACATTCTTCAGGCTCTGATTGACGCGGAGGTGTTAAAACTCCGACCAGAGCAGAAGAAAGTGACGGCCAATGTGACGTCGGTTCTCCAGTTTGGGAGACAACCTCCAACGCCTGCGGGGGTAACTCCTATTCCAAGGGGAGAATTAAGAGTGGTCAACACAGACCCTCACCAGCAACAGGAGAAGGGCTTGGTAGCCGTCCCTACACCTCAGGGGGAAACCATGTGGGTCCACCCTGACCTCGTCGATGAACAGCAGTGGACTACTGTGACCAACAGGAAGTCCAAAGGCAAGGCAAAAGCTTCGTCCTGCCATGTGGTATGTGCCTCCTCCCGAGAAGCAGAGGATGATGTTCCCTCACTGACCGATTCAGAGGAGGAAACGATAGTCTTGGCCGCAGAGCCCAACCAACCGACGACAGGAACCCGTTCAGGACAGGCGTACTTGAAACAGTACGGCGAGACGGCAGTAGCCCCTCCACAACCAACTGCGGAGCCAGTCAGGCCCTCCACAAAGCCACCTGTGGAGAAGCAGAAGGAGACTCGATTCTCTCGAGCCCTTCAAAGAGGCATCGCGGAAGGGTCTTCGGCACCTTACCGCTTTGATGTCCTGGCTCAGCTGGCCAACATTCCGGCACGCATTACCTTGTATGAACTTCTTAGACTATCAAAGTCGACCAGGGAAGCTCTGCAAGAAGCTCTGGCGAATGCTGAGGCCTTCGTGACCCAGGTGCCGAAAGAGGAAGATGTAGAGGATTGCCTCCACACTTCCCAGAATGCCCCCTGCATCACCTTCACGGCAGATGATATGCAGGTGAAAGGGAAGCATGATCGACCCCTGTACTTCACAGGTTACATCGGATCATCTGAGGTGAACCGCATTCAGGTAGATCCAGGGTCCGCACTGAGCATCATGCCCCGCCGAGTCATGCAACACCTCGGTATCCCTACCCACCGTCTGAGCCCTACACAGACGACCATTTACGGGTTCAATGCCAACGGTACCCGTCCGATGGGGAAGATCAAGCTCAAGTGCCGGATTGGGAGTCTCAAGTCGGAGGTGACGTGCTATGTCATCGATGCCGACACTTCCTACAATCTGCTGCTGGGACGACCATGGATCCACCGCAACTTCATCGTTCCCTCCACTCTTCACCAAGTCATGAAATACATTGACGCGAGTGGGAAGGTGCAAACGTTGGTTGCCGAAAGGTATCCGTTCAAGGGGGTCGAGAATTATTTCACGGATTCCCTCTTATATCAGGATCCGGTGGATGAAACCCCGCAACTGGAGGCGCCAGACTCTGGTAATGAGGCTGACACTGAGCCCGAGCAAGAAAAGTGCCTGTGGGAGTTAGAACCACTTGTAAAGAGCACTAATAAGCTCGATGTTGATAATACCACCGACGATGCAGGCGGTTGGTATATTAATGAGAATCTAGACTTTGAATATTTTTCTGCGTGTGCATCCGATTCAATACCGTCGGATACTACTACCGACGTAGACGATGACATCTGGTCGGCAATGGATGCTTTGACATCATTGCATGTACCAGTAAAATCATCTTTCGGGACATACCAGGATAATGATGATGCACAAGAATCTATATTCATGGTTCCAGCCAGACGGAAAGGCCAAAAACCAATTCTCTTTGGGCGAATCTCATCTGAGCCAATGCCCCGCGAAGACTCGGAAAGCGAAGAGGAATCCCCTCAGCTCAGTCATTATGAACCAAAAGCGCTCAAAATGATGAAGCAAATGGGGTACGATCTAACCAACAAGCCCGGGTTGAACTTCGGCAAAGGAAGGAGGACGCTACTTCGATCCTTTGTGCCAAAAGGGAAGGCCCCCGATTATTCTCATCAGACGCGCCGGGGGTTGGGCTATGTATCAACTCCAGTCCCATCAGCCTCTGATTCTCGAGAGTCGTCAGGTCGCGATTGCTCTTCAGACACGTCATCGTGGGAGTCAGATGTCAGTGTCGGCAACATCTTCAAAGGGCTTTCAGTAAACATGGTTTCAACAGGCCATCTGGAAGATGAAGATGAAGAAATGATCCAAGCTGATACAGATCCGTGGATCAAACATTTAAACGCTCTTTGGGATATCCGCTTTGAACAGCGTGAGCCACCCACAGAAGACAAGGTTGTTCAGATCAACCTAGGAGATGAGGCCAACCCCAAGCCCATCTTCATAAGTGACGGCCTGTCGCCTCCAGAGAAGAAGGATCTAATATCTCTTGTACAAGAGTATATAGATGTCTTCGCCTGGAACTATGAGGACATGCCAGGGCTTGATCCACAAGTGGCCATGCACCGCCTCAACATCAATTCGGACGTAAAACCTGTCAAACAACAGCAGCGACGGTTCCGTCCCGAAATAATGGAAGCAATTCAATCAGAAGTCAGAAAGCTTATTGATTCTGGCTTCATCAGGGAGGAACAGCATCCCGACTGGGTAGCCAACATCGTCCCCGTCACCAAGAAGAATGGGAAGATCCGGATCTGCATCGACTTCCGCGATCTGAACGAGGCCTGCCCCAAAGACGAATTCCCATTGCCAATCACGGATGTCATGATTGACAATACTTGTGGATTCGAGCGAATGTCCTTTATGGACGGGTTCTCAGGATACAATCAAATCAAGATGTATCCCGATGACGAAAAGCACACCTCCTTCAGGACACCTCTAGGGGTGTATTGCTACACCGTCATGCCCTTCGGACTGAAGAATGCAGGGGCAACATACCAAAGGGCCATGAACGTCATTTTCCATCAGCAGATACGCAAAACGGTGGAATGCTATGTTGACGACATTGCAGTGAAAAGCCGCACTAAAGGTGATCACATAGCAGACCTGAAGGTGGTCTTCGACATCATGCGGGCTCATCAATTGAAGATGAACCCCACCAAGTCCTTCCTGGGGGTAGCCAGTGGCAAATTCCTAGGATTTGTTGTGACTTCCACAGGAATCCATTTGGATCCGGAGAAAGTCCGCGCTATCCAAGAGATGCAACCCCCAGAAGCCTCAAGGAGCTCAGGGGATTACAAGGACGATTGGCGTACATCCGCAGGTTCATATCAAACCTTTCCGGGAGATGCCAACCCTTCGCCAAGCTGATGAAAAAGGGTGTTTCATTCATTTGGGACGACGCTTGTCAAAAAGCATTTGAGGAGATCAAACACTACCTCACCCAACCACCAGTCCTTGCAGCTCCAGTATCCGGAAAGCCGTTTCTGGTATACGTCCGAGCAATGGATCATTCTTTGGGAGCTCTACTAGCTCAGAATGACGATCAGGGACGTGAGCAAGCAATCTACTATCTGAGTAGAACAATGATCGGAGCCGAACATCGGTACAACCCGATCGAGAAGGAATGTTTGGCACTGGTGTTCGCCATTCAGAAAATGCGACACTATCTGGTAGGCCAGACTATAAATGTCATATCAAAAGTCAATCCTTTGAGGTTACTTATGACAAAGCCTTCTTCACTAAATGGCCGGCTGGCAAAATGGGCCATGTTGCTATCCCAGTATGATATGCATTTTCTGCCACAAAAGGCTATTAAAGGACAAGCGGTGGCGGACTTCTTAGCTGAACACCCAGATCCCAGGGCAGTCAAACTCTACGAGGATCTCCCAGATGAAGTTGCCGAAGTCTACCTGACTCAGACATCGTTCGAAAGTCAAATATGGCAACTTTTCTTCGACGGTGCATCAAGGACAAGCCCAAAGGGACACGTAGTAGCGGGGGTAGGAGTGGTACTCGTCTCCCCACAAAATTATGTCATTCCCCGAGCTGTCTCACTGACCGAGCCCTGCTCCAACAATGTGGCGGAATACAACGCTCTTTTGATTGGGATGCAATTCGCCGATGAGATTGGCGTTAAAAATCTCGAGGCTTACGGTGATTCTAAACTCATCGTCAGCCAAGTTCGCGGAGAGTATGAGGTCAGACATGAAGATCTAGTACCCTATTACAACGCGACAATCCACATGGCCGAGAGGTTTTCAAACTTCTACATCGACCATGTACCGCGCAGGCAAAATGCGCATGCAGATGCACTCGCATCCCTCGCTGCTTCCTTAGCTCTTCCAGCTGGAGCAATGGAGAAAGTATTCGTCTATAGCCACGACCTATACTGTCCAAAAATTCCCCTCGGAGACTACCCAGGGTCAGCGGGAGATCGTCGCGGTAAAGAAACACTTGAAGTGTCGACCGCTTCAGGGCTTAAAGACTGGCGATTCCCCTACATTGATTTTGTCTTATACGGCATTCTGCCCGAAGACACCAAGGAGGCGGCCGCCATTCGGAGGAAAGCCCCCAAATTCTACTATAATGCGATTTCGCGAACATTGTATCGTCGATCGCATGACGGGATCCTGCTCCGATGCCTCTCATCAAAAGAAGCCCAAGGAGTATTGAAAGAAGTCCACGATGGTACTTGCGGAGCTCATCAACCTGGCCCGAAATTGGCACATCGACTCCAAAGGATGGGTTACTATTGGCCCAAGATGATTGCCGATGCTGTCGCTTATGCTAAGAGATGTCACGCCTGCCAAATACACGGCGATTTCATCCATCAAGCACCAGGGTACCTCCACTCAACGACCTCTACTTGGCCGTTTGAAATGTGGGGGATGGACGTGGTTGGCCCTATCAGCCCACCATCATCGAAAGGACATCGGTTCATTCTAGCGATAACCGATTACTTCTCAAAGTGGGCCGAAGCTATCCCTTTGAAAGAGGTGAAATCTTCTAACGTGATCAAGTTCGTGAAACATCACGTTATTTACCGCTTCGGTGTGCCTCGGCGTATCATCCATGACAACGGACCCCAGTTCATCAGCCAGGCTTTCCAGAGATTCTGCGCGAAGTTCAGAATCCAGAGTGTGTCCTCAACGGCATACTATCCTGCTGCTAACGGTCTTGCAGAAGCCTTCAACAAGACTATTGGCAAGCTTCTCAAAAAGTTCGTCTCGAAAAGTCAACGAGACTGGGACGACAAGCTGGGTGAATGCTTATGGGCCTACCGCACAACGGTGCGAACCCCAACTAAAGCCACGCCATTTTCCTTGGTATACGGATGCGAAGCCGTCCTTCCATTGGAAATTCAAATTCCCTCTCTACGCGTCGCCTTGACAGCGGAAATGACAACTGAGGAGAAGCATCAGCAGCGACTCCAGGAGTTGGAAGCCTTAGACGACAAGCGTTTGCAGGCCCAACAACAAATCGAGCTTTACCAAGCTCGTATCACCAGAGCCTTCAACAAGAAAGTCAAAGCGCGAACTTTCAAGAAAGGCGACCTTGTCTTAGCTGTCCGAAGACCCATGGTCATGACGCACAAGACAAAAGGAAAATTTCAGCCCAAATGGGAGGGACCGTTTGTAGTAGAGTCAGTCTACTCAAATGGGTCATATCGCCTCATAACTTCAAATGGCGATACACTCATGATGCCGATCAATGGCAAATTCTTGAAGAAGTACTATCCTTAATAGTACTCTTCCTCCGATCAAGTTAAAAGTGCACCTCTGATCAAACATCCGACGCCCTCGACGGCTAAGGATAGAGGAAAATGTTGGTCTTTAAACCCGACATAAATCCTCGACAACTCATCATGCTGAGGGGAATAGCATGACTAGCCCAGCTCAAACGGTAGTTGGTAAAGGCATGTCAAACCCGTTGATAGCTGAGGGTTTGCTAAAAATCCTAAGTGGACTTGAGTCCACTCTTTCCTCCAAAATCCCTTACCAATTCTCGTCCATAGAATGGTAGGACCACAAAATACAATCATTACTACGTTAACACTATACCTCTGGTAATGAATACTCTTTGTCGAGTATAAACTTTGCTTGTTAACTCTGCATAGAGTAACAAACTCTCAAATTTGCCAAGTTAACACTATACCTCTGGCATTTCAAATTCCACTTGTCAATTCTCATCAATAGAATAACAGGTCCTCAAATTGCTCTTATCACGAGCCAATTCTTGTCAAGTTAACATTACACCTCTGACAAACTACTGTTTAAGTTAACATTACACCTCTAAGCAGTACATCGAGTGCCTGTCAAGTTAATATCACACCTCTGATAGTCACCTTTCTTCAGACTTCCGTATCGAAGCTGAAATGGACGATGCCAAGTTAACATCACACTTCTAGCATCCGAGTCATCGCTAAGTTCAACAATACACCTATGGCCATGACCGTTCCTCGACTTCCTCGTCTAAGTCGAGATGACCAATGCTAAGTTCAACATCACACCTCTAGCATTACCTCACTGTTAAGTTAAACATTACACCTATGACAGTGACATTCTGAGTTAAGTTAATATCACACCTCTGACTCACATCCTTGTCGAGTTAACACCACACTTCTGACAAGACTATCTCCAACCCGTTAAGTTAATATCACACCTCTAACGGTAAAAGCTTTACCAGATTCCTCGCGGGTCTAATTTCACTTGTTATTCTCTTCAACAGAATAACAGGTCCACCTAAAGACATTGTTAGGTTAACATTACACCGCTGACAATGTTTTATCAAATTCCCCAGCTGACCTTGAATCAAGTCAATCCCAGACACTTGACAAAAGTTCACCTTCTCTGGGAGTACGCATTCCCCCTGTCACTTTCTTTTACAAAGTGGCAGGTCCACCAAAAATCATCCCATCCCTGTCAAGTTAATATTACACCTCTGACAGTATTATGAAAGTTCCTGAAATAGGAACTTTCCTTACAACTTTTGGCTTATTAAGATTACCATCATAATTTTAATAAAGTCAGAAGATTCATTGCTTCTACGTGTCTAACTGAAGATAAAAAAAAATTCTTTCAAGACAATGAAGAGGCAAAAAGAAAAGTGTCACTTTTATTCATATCCAAACACATGAAAGTGATACAAAACGCTCTCTTATACAATAAGATTGAGTGTTACAATTAAGGAGTACAAAGAAGTCCCTCTCTCTCTCTGAGGCCGTACTCACTCCTTGAAGCCGCATCTGATCCTAAGTGCATGATGTCTGGAGAAGTGCCAAATTGTGGCGACTGTTGGAACCGATTGCACTTTGATGCACGACGCCAACTTCGAAAGCGCCCTAGCTGACTAAGCCAGGAGCAATGGTGTTCTTGAGGTCCGGTGGCAACAGAAGAACCTGCAACCCTTCGTTCAAGAGTTGATCTTTCCCCGCAGGCCATCCAAAGGACATGGACTGTCCTTGATGTCACTTCTGGGATGGGAGAGGAAGAGGATCCTCTCCGCCACCGCAACCGCCGGAACCTCCTCGCCGTCATACTTGACCTGACCATCTCTTGCCATCAGGCATGTTTGGTACAGGAGATCTGAAGAGACCTTGGCGAGGGTTGGGTCCTCGTCAGAGACATAATATATTCTCTCATAGGTGACGAGGACCATAATATATTCTCTCATAGGTGAACCTTGAACAAGCTCGCCGGTTGAAGCATTCTTCCGGGAGACCAGCGAACCTGCAAAGAACAAATAAGAGAATCAGAAAATCTGGAACTTAGTATACTTTAACAAAGAAAACTAAGTGACAGACGCGGCAGTCATTGAAGACTTCAGACGCGGGAACAACCCGCACGGTCAAACCACCGCGTCGGCAGAAATAGACGCGAGTCAAAACTGTGCCACGCGCAGGGTTCAAACGCGGCCTCAGTTTGCACCCGCGCTTAATGCACAAGACGCGAAAAACTTCAGAACGCCGAAAATTGCCATCTCTCTGTTGGGTGAACAGGAGTTGCAAGATTCAGGTCTGAAACGCGCCAAGGCAATGACCATGAGCAAAGCCAGCGTCAAGAACCCGCGTTCAGAGAAGTTCAAGTCACCGGCACAAATTCCAGAATAGGAATGCACCAGGATTTCATTCAGATGGCTATGCCAAAGTACAGGCTACGAACATCATCGGGGTGACATACCAGCAGAGGCCTCTGTCCAGAGTTGGCCACTCTGCATCCAAACGCGGGCGCGTAAGATGATCCGAGAGAGGATTCCTTCTGAAGAGACCAAACAGGAGCATGAGAGCTCTGGGTCATCTTCATCCACGGGGTCACCTTCACCCATGAAGACGGTTCTCTGAAAGATAACTCAAGGCGTGGTCTCTCAGAGCAAACAAAAGAAAACAATCCAAGTTTGGATTATTGAAGAGGGGGCACACCCTATTTATAGGCAGTCCCTAATAACTGTCATTAATGGTGCATCAATCGGAACCGTCGCGCACGACTGTCAAAGCCCAATAAAGGACTGACGCGTGGAACGTTGCTTTGGAAACCGACGAGAGCGCCGGTTTTTCAACCGCCAGTGTCGGTTCTGCATGCAAGGGCATTAACGCCTGAATCCAATGAGAGGCCGACGCGTGGATAACTGCCTTGGGAAGCAACGGATGACCCGCTATCCCAATCGACAGTGAAGGCTTGACGTTCAAAGATCTCCTAAAAATCTTTTTAAGTCATGCTGCATTGAACGCAGATGGGAAAGTCGCGTCTCTTCAGCAGACAAGGCTGCGTATCCCGTGTCTGCTCGATCCGCGTCTTTCTTGGCAAGACAGATTCGTGTTATTCAGAGCCGCGTTTCACTCTGTGATTGACGCTGCGTCTCATCAAAAGGACTTGGTGAAATCTAAGTTCCTGTGGACTGACGACCGCGTCTCACTTTATGGATCAATGCTGCGTCTCATCAAGAAGACCGCGTATCAATCTGTGATTGACGCTGCGTCTCATCAAAAGGACTTGGTGAAATCTAAGTTCCTGTGGACTGACGACCGCGCCTCACTCTATGGATTGACGCTGCGTCTCATTAAGAAGACCGCGTATCAATCTGAGATTGACGCTGCGTCTCATCAAAAGGACTCAGTGAAATCTAAGTTCCTGTGGACTGACGACCGCGTCTCACTCTATGGATCAATGCCGCGTCTCATTAAGAAGACTCAGAGTCAAGGCCGCGTTTCATTAACAGAACTTAGTCTTACCTAAGTTTAATATTCACAGCCAGTTACCAAGGAGTTGGATTCGCCTACAGCTGAGCAAAGAAGATGGAGCAAAATTTTTCAAACTTTTATTATAAACAGTAAAAGTGGATACAAACACTCTAAACAGAGTGTCCTCTTCTTTACAAAAAAAAAAAAGAAAAAAAGAAGGCTAAATGTCCTGGCTCGCCAAGGAACGGATTTGTTCCCTGAGATGATGCATCTTGATCTGACGTGCCTTCTCAGCCTCCATCATGGCTTGGACCCGCAGCTCCTCTTCGGATAGGAAGGGTCTTGCAGCCAGCTGCGTTCGCAGAGATTCCACCCTGGAAGAGTGTAGAGACAGACTCTCTTCAGCTCGCGCCTTAGCAGCTTGTTGCTCCTCAAGCTCCTCTTTGATGGTAACGAGCTTCTTCTCATTGAACGCAAGCACAGCTTCTGCCTTGGCAATGGTGTCCCGAGCCTTGGCAATGGTGTCACGAGCACTGATGATGACTTGCTCAGTGCTCTGCATGATAAGCTCGGATTCCCTTGAATTGGCGGTTAGTCTTCGACATTCAGCCTGGGAATATTCGAGGCTGCGGGTCTCTGCAGCAATTTGTGCCTCCGCCTCCTGTCGCTCTTGTTCTTGAACAGCTAGGAGCCTAGTCAAGGTGGCCTGGGCCTCATCAAAGGAGCCAGCATTTTCCAAAGACTCCAGCTCGTGCAGGTCATCTCCCAGTTGCTTCACCACCCGCAGACATGCCTCGGCAAGTGAGGGGCCTCCCGTTAATTCGATGTTCACGGCCATATTTTCGAGAAGCTTCTGGGCAAATTTGAAGGAGCTGCTCCCACGTAAGATGAGATCAATACATGATCCCATCGAGGCGAAGAATTGCTGCACCATCTGACGTGCCAGTTCCCCTATGTCTTCACCACCTGGGAAGCTTCCCGACCCCTTTTCTGTCACAGGATAGGGGATATAAGGCGGATCTTCTCGCACAAGAGTCGTGCTGGCCGTCGATGCGGCAAGAGCAAGATTGGCCAATGGCGCTTCCGGAGGTGCTACCTCTGCAGGAACCTCCACGACCAATGATGGAGTAGTTAGCGCAACCTCCTCAGAAACCTCAATCGAGACTTGAGCTGTGTGGCCTTCTGAAGGGTACCGACCGTCAGACTCTCTACCTGAGCCCCCTCAGTCCTCTCTGCAAGTTATCGCGATGTTAGCCACAATGGTAGAAAAGCGAAACATTTAAAGCATCAGAGCTGCCTTACCAGGTTGGAGGTCCAGAGACGTCGAATCCTGCGGAGCGGAAGTCTCCTCGGCTTTAGCAGTAACCTCCTCGCCCGGCAGAGTGAGAGCCTCCTCAACCCCAGTAGTTGCTTCCCCTTCCGGCAAAATGGAAGGCTCCCCGATCTCAACAGTTGCCCCCTCTGAAGCCTCGATTCTCTCGGGCTGGGTCAACTCTTTCACCATCTCCTCGACACGCGAGGAGGTTGTAGCGTCGGCGTCTCCGGCTGGCCCTGCAGCATAAAACAAGAATGTTAGAACATCCTCTTCGATATGCAAAGAGAAAATTAACAGAGGATGGAAAGAATACCTTCAGTAGGGATAATCGCCAGCGATGGTGCAGTCGATGGCTCACCCTCATATATTTCCTCCTCCGAGATGTGGAAGAATTTGCTCTGATCAGGAAGAGCGGGTTCATCGCCATAGTCGGTCTCGTCTTCAAAGGCGCTTTCCCCCGATATCGAAGAAGACGACAGCGCAACGCGAGGAAGCTCCGCAACAGGAGCCTTACCTCCAATTACCCCAGTGGTAGGGCTAGAGTCGACTGCCCTAAGACTGGAAATGAAGATGCTAGGAGACCCCGGCTGCTGTGCCTCGTCTCTCCCATCATGAGCAGAAGAAGGCTCGGGTTGAACTGAGATGCCTGCAATCTCAACATCCCCTCCAGTCATTATGTCGACCTCCAGTGACTCGTCATCTTCGGCGGCGGTGGACTCGTCAACAAGCTCCCCTTCCTCCACGGTCTTGCTGCGCGACCTAGGAGCACGGACTAGGGTGGGGAAATCTTCATCTTCCGACGGTTCCTCAACCCTAACAGGGACGTCTTCAGGAGGAGCCTCAACTCCAGCAGAGATGTCTCCGGATTGAGAGACTTCAGCCGTTAAATCCCTCCGAGCCTTCTTTGGGGCAGGCTCAGCAATAGAAGCAGAGCGTCGACGACGCTTGCTCGCCAACTGCTTAGACCTCCTTGCCCGCGGCTCCTCCCTCGTGGCTGGTGGCTCCGCCCTTGTCGCTGGTGGCTCTGCCCTTGCCGGTCGCGGCTCCGCCCTCACTGCTGGGGGCTCCCTCCTCGATCTTCGCCCGACCTCCTTTTGGGCCTTCAGGTACTGTTCTACGAGTTTCGGCGGTTTATTCGAATCCGTCCTCGCCTCGAGACTTGCATTGATGCTCTCAATGCATGAAGACGCCGGAAAAAAGTCTGGCGTTTGGATGGCTTGGGAGTACCAAGTACAGAAGCTGAAACTCGTACGGCACTTGGGCCCCTCGAGAGGTAGACGGAAAGATACTCCCGTCCCTCCAGCCACACTATAGTACCAGGCCCGAGCACCCTCGAACAGGTTCCCTTCGAAGGCGAGTCTAGCATTGGGGTTCCCGACATAGAGCTGATCATAGCCGAACTGTCGAGCGAAGCGACTCGGCATGTACGGCTCAATGGTACATGACGTCCCTTGCCGGAAAAGCACATATCCGGGCCGGATATTTAGCAACCACCAGAAGGCTCCCGCGGATAACCTCGTGAAGTCATCTGGGCCAACAGAATCAACAAGTAGATCCCCGAAAGATGCATCAGGGATCTGGAGGAGGCAGCGATTGAGCTGGTAGTTGGCAGGGTCTGAAAGGCACTTCCGGACGTAATATATATAAGGATCACGCCATTTTGAACCCTCCAACCGCTGTACAAAAGGGACAGAACTCTCCCTCCAACGCGCTGCCGTCATCAAAGAAGGGCAATGCATCACGTACCAAGCAATAAGGTACGTGTAAGGCAGCTCGACACGAGGGTTGGGACGCTTCACCGTCGGATTCCCCTCTGAGTCAACATACGGCTTTCCCTCGGAGTCTGCAGTTTTTGGTGGCTCGCAGAAACTCTTAGTGAGCGCCCGCAGCCCGCTCTGAATACCAGCCGCCACGGCCGGGAGAAGGGCTATGGGGTTGCCATGAGCCAGAAGCACCGCCGGGTACACCACGTCAGCAACAATGACTTCATGTGGCAGCGTGGGCACCACACAGCGCTTCAGCCACAGCATTAGAAAGCCCGCCAACAGCGCCCGATCGGAGATAGGGGTCCGGGCTTGATGGTGAAAGCTCTCAAAAACCAAGTCAGGGTCAAAACCGTCCTCATTCGACTCCGTGGTGTAGAAACTGTCAGGAGCCTGGTCGATCCTGTCTTCAATCTCCCTATCAGAGCTGGGATCCAATCGGGTTATCCGATGGTCTTTGGTGTTGACATTATTGAACAAGTAACTGGCCCAAGACAGTTGCTTGACTCCCTGCGACCGCCATTTGGTTATCTGGCCGCAAATGTGGAAGTGACATAACACTTCCCAGTAGGTCTCATATATGAGGGGAAACTCCTCCTTCACATAGCGAAGCTCCACAGCGGTCGGGACATATTCCTCATAGGGAATATCCCCTGTCGACAGCCCCGAGACCTCGTGCAGCTCGTGCAGAGCAAGGCCCATCTCCCCGACCGGAGTGAAGAACGTCCCCGTCGAAGGATTATAACGCTCTAGAATCCCGAAGAAGTTCTGAGAGCTTTGAGGGATCCCCCACTGCACGGCCCTGACTGCCGAATACAGTCCCACGCGCTTTAGCAAACCCCCGAGCTCGGTAAGGACAAAGCCGACCATCCTGCCCCACCAATAGTTCTCCGTGGAACGGACCCACCCCGGCGCACGGAACCCGACCGGGTAGTCACCCTCCGCCTCCATGAAGGCGTTGAGGAAGGTAGTGCCAAGTTGTGGTATCTCCCCAGCTGGAACCTCAGTCCTGCGCGACCCAGGGAAAAGGCCGATAACTGACCTGTCATGGCTATCATGACGGTATACTTTGTGGGAGCCCAAATCACCGAGAGTGATCTCGGGAACATATCGAGCAAGGTCCCATTCCATCTTCCGAGGGACGGACATATGCTGGAAGTAGGACAGCGGGAACATCCTCTCCATGTCTGGAAGAAAGAATCTTCCACCCTTTATTTGACGGAGCCATTTGTAAGTTCCGTCATACACGCTATGGCCGCCCTCGTGGATACGATCTCCGAAGAAGAAGGCAGGCTTCTCCAGCTTGATGCCAGCATCTGTTGCGAATGCTGCATCAGTCATAAACACCCGAAGGGTTCTCATGTCAACATTTGAGAGCCTCTCTCTGCGATCCGGTGACTTGTCAGCAGTCACGGGAACAGTCCTTTGTAATACAAAAGTCAAATCCCGGTCAGCACCACCTACATGACCAAAGTGGCACTTCTTGGCGAGTGAAGCGACAGGGCGTGACGCTGCAAAACGAGAAAGACACTTAGTTAGATACTCTATCAAAAGCAAAAGGAAAAAAAATGCTAAGTGTTGATAATCCGAACGCAGAAGAGGCACTAGACGCAGGAATTATCAAATCCGCGTCCAGACCTGTGCATCCACGCAGAAGAGGCACTGGACGCAGGAATTATCAAATCCGCGTCCAGACCTGCGCATCCACGCAGAAGAGGCACTGGACGCAGGAATTATCAAATCCGCGTCCAGACCTGCGCATCCACGCAGAAGAGGCACTGGACGCAGGAATTATCAAATCCGCGTCCAGACCTACAGGATCGGCGTCTCCACAACATTCTCCTTGATGTCACTTCTGGGGTGCGAAAAGAAGGGAGTTATCCACCTTAACCCTTCCATCACCATAATCGCCAGAAGTTAAGGAGGGTAACTCCCTTCCTTTCACACTCCCAGATGTCTAAGTGCTTGGACTCGGGTGCCAGATTCATAAAACAGAACGCAAGGATCAAATCCGCGTTCTGTAAACTAAGTCCGCGTCTGAACCCTTCACAAATAGAAAATGTTCTAAGTGAAGAATCTGAAGCGCAGGACTCAAGGGCGCGAGGGTCCAAACCCGCGCCTCGGTTATCAACCCAAAGACTGCGTCTGGGAATCAAACACGATTTAAAATTCGCGTGTTAAGGGTTCTTAAAAGTTCTTTGAACTTTCCTTAATGGTGAAACTTCCTCCTAAAAGGCCTTTACCTTGGAGACCTGGGAGAACGACGTCCTGTGCAGAGGAGGAGCTGCCCCTCTGGGCCTCGGCGACGGCCGCCTTTGAAGAAGAGGCAGTTGGTTTGGTCTTGGGTGCCATTGCTAATTCGATCCAAGTTTAAACAGATGAACAGAGGGGGAAATTCTTTTTCTCAGCAAGTGCGTTCGGAGAAGAAGATACATCTCTCCAACTGTTGCCTTTTATAGGCACAAAGATTCGCGAAGATACGCGGCGTGTGGCCCGATAGATGCTGCAGCGAGTCGCCGCTTGACGCGTGTAACAAAATCGTTTCTGAACGGAGAAGATCATGCGTCGCAACCCCGCCACGAGTCAGCAGTCGACACGTGGAGTAGTTCATTTAATGAATCAGGAAATCCGCGCGCCAAGAGGCGAAATTGCGCCGGTTCCCTAGGCCAGCTGGCGGCGTAATCATGACATGGCACAAAATTCGCGCCCAAAGAACGCACCTCCTCGATGGACATGCCACGTCAGCCTCTCCATGAATGCATTCGGAAGGTCGCGTCTCTCTAAGAAATTTGCGTCCTTCCAGTCTGGCCAAATATCGCGTCTATATTCAAGAGATACGTCTCTCCGAAGTTCGCGTCTTCAGCTGAACATCGCGTCTGCCTTGTGAAGATCAGTCGCGTTTCCATCTCGCTAAGAAGTCGCGTCTTTAAAGCAGCCTCGTCTCTGCTTTTCAAAAAAGGAACCTGCGTTCAGTCCCTGCTTCTGCGAATCAGTTCAACAGTACACTGGCGCAAACAGACAACCAACCGCTCCCGGCCAAAAGCGCACCTGTGACAAACTAAAAGCAATCGGGGAGGTCTAGACTATGTATCTAGACACTCAACACGATCAGCTCTGATGGCTTCAAAGAGTTCAACAGTACACTCACGAAGACCAAATCCAGATAAGATCAAACCCGAAGCATCAACAGTCCATCATAAAGGCGAACGTGGCTAAAATCCAAAGTATTTCGAAATTCCGTCCCATTTAACTGCGGAATATCGGAACTTTGGAGGGGGTTCTGTAGGCTGTCTAAAAATGTCCAAACAGACAAGCCCCTGAGAAAGCAGAGTTCCAGCATCAAGGCGCGTCGGCCCGAAGCCCGCGTCTCAGCATCAAGGCGCGTCGGCCCGAAGCCCGCGTCTCACACCATCAAGGCGCGTCGGCCCGAAGCCCGCGTCTCAGCATCGAGGCTGTAACGGTCCCAGTTTTCAAAATTTTCCATATACATAAACATTAAATTGATCCACTGATTATCATAATGATCTCCAAATTCCTTAAATTTTTCGGCAGCACTTCCTTTGAAAATACGAAGTTTACTCTGATACATAGATACATACAATTCCAGATTTCTCATCAAACGTAGTGTATATACAAAACATCCCATGCAGTAGTGTATATCACAATTTCGGCTTGACATCGCCTACTTAAATTCTCACACGGTTATTTTAGGGATACTACACAAGATAACAATTTAAGGACTTACTTAAGGATAATCTCCTTAGTGTCACCGTCTAACATAATCAAACCCAAGATAAATTCCTTAAGAGCTCATACACAAATCTACATATATACATCATCTCCATGTACATGAATATAACCACATTTCTTAATTACAAATCAATACAGAAGCTTGATAGACCCACACAATGAATGTTATGTACCCTTTCAGTGCTCTACCTTGCCTTTAGCTGTTATTTATCCCTGGCTAACCCTGAAAACATGAAGCTATGGGGGGTGAGCTCGACAGCTCAGTGAGTGGAGTCAATTTCATTCATAAAATGAAGCATAGCATTAATGATGTATAATATTCATGATACATGAAATAAAATGAGTGTGGCACATGAAGTATGTAATAATGAATCATTCTTTCTAATTGTGTATTTACTTCCAACGATTGTTGATAGATGCACATATGACCGTATACGGTGTCTCCATTACCACATACAATAAAACATCCAACATATCCATAGTGTCACGCACATACATACATGTATGTCACACATAGTCATTCATTCTCAATTATTTGTAAAGTTGCATATATATATATATATATATATATATATATATATATATATATATATATATATATATATATATATATATATATATATATATATATATATATATATTAGCACCGTCTTCGCACTCCGCCCAGCATACGGGTCCCTTCCTCCATATACATACACATATTTATATATAGCACCGTCTTCGCACTCCGCCCAGCATACGGGTCCCTTCCTCCATATATATACGTTTTAACATATAGCACCGTCTTCGCACTCCGCCTAGCATACGGGTCCCTTCCTCCTCAATAAAACATTATGTACACATACATCCATATACCCACAAGATCGGCACATTCAATTTCATAAGGCTCATGTACAAAGCACATCATTTCATATATGGAATAATATTCTAAATGAGTACTTGCCCATTACCATGTTATTCTTATGCAAATTTAGTATCCTTGTCTTAACCAAGCATATCACATATACATATATGTACAAAATCAAATAACATACACTAATCACATTCTTGTCACCCATAATAAATTCTATTCCGTAACATGCATGTCAATGCCATTGTGAATTATACTTCGAAATGCAAGCCGCATATGAAATTTAGCAAAACTAAATCAACAATTTACTAAACTATTTGCAATTTAGTAAGGCCGTCCAATTTATTTAAAAACCCCACTCACCTTCAATTTGAGCATTCACAAGAGGTTCGTACCGAGTATCGCCTCGTGTTTCCTTTCCGAATAATCACATCGGATACCGACATGCCAAACCCCCTATTTGATAGTAGCAAACACATCACATATATAATTCTTAAATGAATATCAAGTGGATTACAATGTTTTCTTAAATGAGACTTATTTTACCATTACTTATTACTAGCCTCTTATCTTAGAGAATATACCAATACTATTATCATGGCTATTGCACGATTTCTAATAATTGAAATGTTTCTAACTAATATTTGTCATGGAGTCCAATACCCACCTCAAATCTTATTTGTAAAGCATTATCACATAGCCACATACTAATATAATATTCTTGCCCATAATATTCATTAAATTAATAACTTTACCCAACAAGTTCTCACCTTCATTCGAAGAGTTCTTCGAAATTCTTTTAGCTTCCACATGATCCCAACAATGATCCTATTCAAAAGATCATCAAGATGTCTTTTAGTACTAGTTTCACCTAAAATCTTGAAGGTTAATACCTATTTCACATACTAATTCTCTGTTAACTTAAATCAGAAAAATATTGAGATAAAGGATGAATTCACACTAAAAATCAGATCTAGGGCTGATTTTACCTTTAAAAACTTGTCTTTTACATAGGGGAAACTCCCCTAATCCTTCCCTGGCCCAGGAGGCTTCCTCCCCCCCGAAATCATGCCGACCCGCGGCCTGAGCCGCCGCCCGCGCGTGGCTGCGCCGCCCCTGCGCGAGCTGCGCGCGGCTGTGCGCGTTTGCGCGCGGCTGCGTGCGGCCGCGTGGTGGCGCGCGGTCGCGAGGCCCACCCCTGGCTCCGGCCGGGTTCAACTGGAAGAGAGAGAGAGTTGGAGGGAGGTGTTCTAGGGTTTCAGATGGAGAAGAAAGAGTTTTTCAGAGAAGAGAGGATTTCTTCTCAGATCTGAACGTAAAGGGAGTATTTTTTACAAAGAAACCCTCCCAAAATCAAGTTATTACTAAAACATTATCCCCACTAACTTGCCACTTGGCCCAAAACTAGGATCAAAATGATCCTAGCCCTACACCTCATTTTTCCATGCACACCTAACCCTTTCTAAATAAAAAAATTCCTAAATACCAAGTATTCTTATTTAAATAATGGGGTATGGTTTGGTGGGGTAAGTATATACCATGTATAATTATTTTCATGTATTTGAACATGTGACACCTTGTATATACATGGTTATCCCCTTCATGCAACATTGATATAGTTTATATATCATATACTTGTGATGATTTATTACCCAAATTTCTCACTTATCATCAGAGGAAAATAATAAATAATTATATAGACATACCAATTAAAATTTGCATTGCCACACTAATTTATGATTAAAGTACACCGAACATTAAGTTATCAGTCCCAATTATCCGGCATTATCTCCTGGCAGAGAATTAAAATATTCTTTGAAAAAAGAATAATTAAAAAAATTTCAGGATGTTACATTCTACCCTCCTTAAGAAAGTTTCGTCCTCGAAAACTTATAGCAATAGGAATATATAGGGTTTAAATATTTTGTAATCTATCTTCTGGCTCCATGTAGCTTTTACAACTTTATATTTACCCATGACTTAAAATCTGCACAGGTTTCTAACTGTGGAATGCATCCCTTTTTTAATTTCATCAACCTTGATTTTATGAACATTGGCAGTTCAAAACTTTCAGGTTATGCAAGGAGTAAAAATCTATGATGAATTAGAACAAGGGTTCAATCCTTCCTCACACGAATGTTGCTGACCGCCTACAGCTTGATATAAAAATTTTACTTCATAGCCAATGATAGCTCTTTAAAATAATTTCCCACTTTATTTAAGGTCAAATCCCTTCTTAATATCAATTTTGACCTCAGAGCTTTAAAACTT
Organism: Agave tequilana; assembly: GCA_038442645.1. Classification (NCBI taxonomy): domain Eukaryota; kingdom Viridiplantae; phylum Streptophyta; class Magnoliopsida; order Asparagales; family Asparagaceae; genus Agave; species Agave tequilana. The sequence goes on along the minus strand of JAVJIF010026139.1, from coordinate 11 downwards.
TGAATGCTTTT